>PISX010011849.1:0-63208 GCA_004024625.1 Mellivora capensis
TGTGTAAGCCACAGATGACTTCTTCTTGGCCAGCGGAGGCCTGGGAACCGGACTTATGACTACAAGGCTTGTGTGGTATTGTGATATTTACTCACAGGATATACTGAGTCCTCTTGATGGTGTTTTCAGCCTGACTGCAACTTGAAACCAGACAGGTGGTCTCTTGGAAATAGAATTCCTTTGCTATTGTTAAAGCAGAATGGAGGAATAGGGAAAGGCATAAGTTTTTTATTGTCCTCCCTTTATCTTCCTGTGACTTAACTGTATCCATTGTTCCAAAGGAAAGATATCACTGCTGGTTTGGGTTCTAGACCCAACACTTGAGACTTTAGGAGGAAGTAGATTGAGTAGATGGGACCTGGAGACCAAGGAACTTGTGAGAAGCCAGAGTAGATACAGGGCTGGGGTGCAGGGGTGTATGGTTTTTTAACACTCATCCTAAGCAGTATGGTATCTACTTGGGAATCCAGTGGGTTCTGTCTCTGTACAGTGGTATCTCTATTACTTCCTACTCTTCTGCCACAGGGTCTTAATTTATACATTTTTCATCACCTGCACAACGGGCTTCTCTTGCTGTACCTTTTCCACCAGCTCAGCCATACCAAAACCATTTACTAACACTGGTGCTGCTTCACCATCTTTTTCTGCTACTTTTTCACCTCAGAACGCTCTGCCTCTCCATCTCCACCTTGACAGCAAGGAAGGTCTGATCATGCGTCATCTCACGTGCACTTTTGACAGCAGTCATTTTTGATCCCAGCACTCAGCGGAATTGAAAGCTGCCCCACTAAGTTTCCTGGTACTCAGTTCTCCTGAGAAACCATTCTCCGCCTACCCAGAGCTCATTCTTCCTGATAGGAAATTACTCTTTTCTTCCAGTTTTCTTTTCTCAAAGGCCTCGCATTGTAGATTTCATAAAATATTAGCTCAATATTTTCTTGATACCAGTTCATCAGCAAAACTTCAAGTAAAAATCTATCCCCCCACCCCCCCAAAAAAGAAGGGATAATTTGCTTCAAAGTGGAAAATAAACATGTGGCTTTGTGAAGTTGGTATAAAAATCAATATTAATAAATCAAATATACCAATTGGAGCTGTGTTCCCCAAGCAATTGAACGATAATTCTCCAACTCTATTTTTCCAAGCCAATCTCTACTACACAGAATTGGAGAGTCTATAAAATTTAGGTCAATTTACCTTCTGCTCAGCAGGAATACAATTGCAAAGTTCAGTAACTTGCAGAACAAAAACACTTTCACATTTTCTTTATGAGTCCTTAGATTATAAACTTTTATACTTTCCAATTTATGGTTGGAATCTCATTTTCTTTTGGTATGGTTTAAATATATCTTCTGCTTTACCATCTCTTTTCTAAAATGCTTTTTTTGGGGTAAGCGGAAGTTATATAGATTTTTATAAATAACATTGCTGGTTTAAAGGATGTTTAATCAAGTAGCAACTACTTATAAAGGAATAAGAAAACACAGATGTAAACTTGGAATACTAATATTTACAACTTCAATATTATTAAATCAGTGTTAACCATTTATATGTCTCCTTTTCACTCAGCGCCTTCCACAATGTCCTTTGTCATTCAAACCATAGAAAACGGAATCATTCCAGTTTATCATATTTTCACAAAAAAGGAACTATATTTCAATATGTTCAAAAAAGTTATTTTTGTGTGTCCATTTATAAAATTAAAATGTTCTAAACGTTAAAACTTTTATATGCTAAAATAAAACTTGCTTTATTTTTCCTGGTAATGAAATACGAGATACTCAGTAATTTTTTAAAAACAATGTTATCTATTTTACGCTAACCAGATTTCCTTCTCTGAAATATAAAAACTCAGATTAAAAAAATAACAAAACATTTAGGGATATGGAGTGATTTCCTGGACATTTTAAGTGCATAGCTTGTTTTGAAAATGTCAATGGGGAAAAGGTACAACATGTCAAAGATGTGGCTTTTAATTTTGAGCAAGGATGTGACAAATTACATGACCAGCTGTGCTTTAGTCTCTGAGAAGATCATCTGTTATATAACATCAATAATTTTGACACTGTTGAGCATTTAGCTTTTCTCTTGAAACTGGAAGTATATTTAAAGTTTTCTAACCTATTAGTTAATATTTGGCTAATTCATAAAGAAAAATTGATTAAAAGAATAATATATGGAATAAAGACAGTTTCCTTTAAATTTTTTATAATTGTGCAAGTATGTATGTGCTCTAATTAGGATATTCTGTAAATCCTCATTTACTTAGAGGACATACAATCATAAAACTCAGAGATCAGTGAATTTTATCAAATCATAGTAATTTTGTTTTTGAACGAACACCCCTTTCTACCTAATGTATTATTTCATAAGTTGAACATCTCTGAGGTAAGTACTTGATTCAGTTTTAAGGAAGAACTTATACAATAACATGGGCTATTGAGTTCTACCAAGAATTTGGAAATTTATTACACATCTTACTATACAATTTTCCAGCCTGAACTGAGAGTCACAAACATACTTAATAAGTTCAACTTCAAAAGAATTACTTGCTATAGAAGTCCATAACTTAGAAAAAATAATTTTTAACATTTAATTATGTAAGAGATGCAATTCCCTCTGTATAACTGTTTGCCTGAAAACACACAAAGTTTAGTAATCTGTCCACAATTATTCATGGAGACTATAGATATAGTCTATTAAAATGGTTTCCAGTTCCAACAAAACTTTACCACAGCAGATCTACACTCCTAAACATGTTAGCCTTTATATTGCTTCAAGCCACTCAAGACCTCTCTGTCCACATAATGGGTTATACTCAAAACACATCTCCCAAGTCTGCCTGAAGCCCTGCTGATCTGTATCAAATGCTGCGTGGACGTCCCCTAACTTGGAATCTGAACAGCTGGTGGTAATGGCAGGGGGGGAGTCAGAAGAGGAGGGTGAGTAAATGCCATGTCACAGTGGATAAAAGATGGTTAGTGAACATGAGACACCTTTTCAAGAGTGTCAGTGGTGGTGGAGAAAGAGGGTAGTTTAAAGGTCAAGGACATTTTCTTTCCTTTTTTCTTCTTCTTCCTTCTTTCTCTTCCTTCCTTCCTTCCTTCCTTCCTTCCTTCCTTCCTTCCTTCCTTCCTTCCTTCCTTTCTTCTTCCCCTTCCTTCTTCTCCTTCCTTCCTTCCTTCCTTCCTTCCTTCCTTCCTTCCTTCCTTCTTCTCCTTCTTTCCTTATTTTTTTTCCTGGTATATTTTCAAGTCCAGAATATGAGAATAAAGAATCTTTGAAATGGTAAACACTATAGGACACAGGAGATATAATGAACTTTATTCATCCACTGTTGAAAAAAATTTTTGTGACGAAGTATTGGATGTTTTGGAGATGGCTACTTGGACTTCCCCTTCATGCCAAAGGCTTTAGAAGCTAATAGCACTGATACTACTTGTTTAAAGGCCCTCACTGTATTTTACATGGTGAATGAGATTATTTTCTATCATTTAAAAATACATATTTATTCTAAAGTCACTCTAAAGGAGTGATTCCAGATCTACAAAATGACACACAATTATAGAAAAAAATAACAGAAAATATATTTTCATTATTCGCAACAGACCAAGGTTTGTGCCTTGTACCTTTTAAAATTTAATCATGATTTTTCTCTCTGTATAATTGGTGAACAGTTTACACACCCGAAGCACTATCTTGTAAGTGACCTTTCTGTATTTCAGAAAATTGAGTTTAATTTAGATGTAATAATAGTAACATTTATATTTGTAAAATGTACATTTAACAAGAAATCAAGAAATATTAGCAAGTATTTAAGGTTCTTCCTCCAATACATTTGATGAATATAACATTGAATTCAACAAGAGTTAACTAGCTTATTTGCTGCATATTTCAGTTTTATGTTGCTGCTATAACAAATCACTGCAGAAGTGGTTTAAAACAATGCAAATTTGTTATCTCACATTTCCGGAGGCTACAAGTCCAGAGTGGGTCTCACTGGCTAAAAATCAAGGCGTCAACTGGGCTGTGTTCTTTCTGGAGGCCCCAGAGAGAATCCACTCTCTGCAATTTCAAGCTTTCAGAGGCCACCTACATGGCTCTTGGCAACTCCCTCCATCTTTGAAGACAGCAGAAGAGCAGACATCTTGACTGACCTTGAGCTATTCTTCTGCCTTCCTCTTTGACTTCGAAGAACTCTTGTGATTACCTTGGGTCCACCTGGATAATCCAGGATAATCCCTTTATGTGATGATCGGCTGATTAGCAACCTTAATCCCATCTGCAACTCCAGTCCCCTTCCCGTCTAATAATAGCATATTCACAGAGTTCCAGGAATTAGTGTATGGATATTTTATAGGAGTTTAAAAAATTTTTTTAGGTGCTTTAGTAATGTTAATATCAATCCCTAGCTATTTAGTGGGAGCATGAAAGAATATGTGAATAGGAAAGTTGTTTCTTTTTTTCTTTTGTTCTTTTCTTCTTTTTAAAAAAATAGATGTTGCTTTTTGAGGCTTTTAGATAAGTTGAGTCAAACCAATATAAAAATATTTCATGTTCAAGGCTTTATTCGGGTCCACAGGAGCCTCCAAATCTATTGCCTTCATTAACATTGACAGGTGGTCTCAGCTGGGGACTGGCTCAATGCCTTGAACAATGCTTGGATTCTCCAAGGGGCTTACCATAGATGCCAATAGTGACCCGCCCGTCCTCTCCTCTGGCCAGTGCATCCGCCCCCAGCTGAAGTGAGTGGTGGCTGAGAGCCGCTGTTTCCTCTAAGGCATTCCCTCACTGTCACCTGAGAGGCTACACATGTCCTGCCACATGTAGATCTTGTCCACTGATCACTGACAGAGAGTACGAAAGTCTGTCCACCTTGCACCAACCAAAGTAGAATGATGAATACTTCAGTCAATTTTGCTTCAGAGCTTCTCCTTGGGATTAAAGCCAGTTGCAGCTGAGACCACCTTCTTCCCTAGCTCTCCTGATGAGGGCACTCCCTCAATAAACCACTCAAAGCAGAATTAGGATTTCAAACCCTGCTTCTAAGACCTTCAAACTAAGAGTGTTTAGTGACTATCTTGTGATTGAATGACTATGGACATATTGCCAAGTGAGCCATTTTAATGTGTCATTGACCTTTTTCCTCCTATCTAGTGGAAAGACAATAAATAAATGTGAAAATAAATAATGTAATTTCAGGCAATAATAATTTCCATAAAGAAAATGAAGAAGGGTAATAGTAGGAAGGGTAACAACACAGGAATTGGAAGAGTATGTTTTTTCATAAGTTGGTTATGGACAACCTATCTGTATAGGGAACTTTTGAACACACTTGAAGGGTAAGAAAGATTCCATCTCTGGGAAGATATGGGGTATATGTTACAGAATTTGCAGCAACTGTGAAGGCCTTGAGGTGGGGATGGCGAGGCCATGTTGATTTATCTTGAGAAAGGCCAAGGGGCATAGGAGAAAGAATTGAAGGGTTAGCAGGGAGAGATGTGGGACTTTGTTGGCCATGGGTATGTAGCTGGATATTATTTCCTAATGTTGCATGTAATGGAAAGCCTTTCAAGAGGAGTTAACAAACCAAGCTATTGAAAAAATTCTAACTAGTTCCATTTCACAAGATACTGAAGGCTGGGTGGAGCAGGTTTGGTGAGCAGAGGTGGGACCGTAGTATGTATCAAGGTATATATAAACCCACACATAAAATCTACATGTTTCATTGAATACATTAGATTAACTGTAAACGTACGTATAAATGTACGTATGTGTAATTGGGAATAAGCCACTGATATCCTATTAAATTTCCTGGGAAATGAAAAATCAAAGCAGGTATCTTAAAAAAATAATTTATAATTCAGACTTTGGGTTATTTAAGCCGCTTTGGTATCATCACAATCTCAGTGTTAGCCCTTGACTCCAGGATACCGACTGTATCCTGCGGGCCGTCAACCTAAGGCTGTAAAAAGCATCAGGTAAGTTAAAAAGTACAAGTACCAGCACTCCAAGATTTTACCCCTCCTTCCTTCTCATACACGAAGTTAATTAAATGTGGCAGCACAGACACCTCAGCAATGAATTAATTCCACATTAAGGATTAGCTGTCTGTGTTTCTAGAATTTATCAAACAAGAAGCAATTTGGTAAAGGGGAAAGAACACTTCAAGGGAAATTCAGATATTGAACTGCTTCTGGAATTTATATCCTTGGCAAGCAAGTGAGTCTCCATTTCTTCATCATTAAACAGAGGTAAGAAGATCTGTGTTATTTTGCTCAAAATGTAAAATATTTTACAATAGCAGTGATAATGTTATTATCATTAACAATAATGTTATCATTAACAATGATAAAAGTGATTCTTTTAGTATATGTAAGTGTATGTAAGATATCTTACAACACGTCCCCTTATTAATTAAACATAGGGGAGCCCAAGGAGACCTGGCCTAGTTGGACTTCATGCTTTGCATGAGTTTTGCTTGACTTTCAAGGTTTCTCCATGCTTCCAGTCAGACTCCAAGACTGATTGCTTCCTCACATGCAAGGTTCTTGGAGATGCATGTTCTTTCCTGAATTGTCTCCTTCACTTTCTTGACCACTTGGTAAAATAACTCTTTGAGATGTTTTCTCATTAACTATCCCCAGTGTATCCTTAATGGGTGTGATCTGATTTTTATTTGCCTTGACCTCTAGCCCCAGAGGGTCAAATATCAAACAGCACTTCACAGATGGATAAGTGCATATATCTACTACAAAATTTATAGTGAGTTTTCCTTCATGGCATTCTATGGTCTTTAAGAGGGAGGACTGTAGATTCAGACTGCCAGTTCCAAATCCTTGCCCCATTACTAATTGTCAATCTTGCTAGAACTTTCTGTGATTCATTGTGCTCCTCTGTAAAATGTAAAGATCATGAATAACCTATAGGAAATGTGTTTTAATACATGTACTTTTCATGCTGTGCCAAAACATTTTATTTAAATCCAGTACTCTTTAAGTTACTAAAAGATTGAGAAGTCATTCACTTCCTTAAATGGCTCAGGGTGATAGCATTAGATTGTATTCATTTTGTTTTATTTTAAATTAGAGTCATGTCTTTTATTAGAGTTTCTATTACTTAGCCTAGTTCAGATGACTATAACTTGTTAGTGATTACTTTGGCTTAACCATCACTATTTTTAAAAGTTTATAAGAAAAAACATGTTGAAGATGAATATGTATCTCCATAGCGATGTCTCATCTATCAATAATCATCTACCCATCCATAGGCTTACATAAGATAATTCTTACTCACACATGATAATTTTACTATATTTATTCAATTTTCTTAACATTTATAATTTTGGGCATCTATTTGGAGAACACACTTCAAAAAGACAAATAAAATGTTCAGTTTTCAATTTCATCTATGAATGACTATTGTTTGTCAGTCATAATTTTTTTTAAGTGAAGGTATTATACAACTGTATTATGCAATTTAATAGATGGTAGCCTTTTTGGTTTAATTTTTTGTTTTGTTTTGACAGAATTTTAACAGTCATGGAGCCACACCATAATCAGGATACAGAATATTCCCATTACATCAAATTTTTTTTTAGTATTCTTTTAAGCCATTCTATTGATGTATTTTGGAATTGGATTTTTTTCTTTGTGGTTTTACTTTGCATTTCCCTAGTAACTAATACTGTTGAATATATTTTCATGTGTCTTCACCCATTTCTTATTGGATAGCTTATTTTTTGATTATTAAATTTTGAGGATTCTTTATATATTCTTAGTACAAGTTCTTTTTGGTTTGCTAATATTTTCTTCAATCTGTGGCTTCTCTGTACACTTTCTTTTAGTGTCATTATTTTAAATAAATTTATAAATTGTACTATTATCTCTTGTGGTTTTTGTATATCTAAGAAATATTTACCTACCCATGATAGATGTTCTTCTGTGTTTTGTTTTAAAAGCATTATAGTTTAAGGTTTTACATTAGGTCTACCAGACAGTTAGTGTTAATTTTTGTATAACGTATGAGGTAAGGATCAATGTTCGTTCTTTTGTCACATGGATATTTGTGTAAGCACCATGTTGAGAACACTATTCTTTCTCCATTGAATTGGTCTTGGCCCTGGCCAAAAATTAATGTGTGGGTCTATTTTTGGATATTCTATTTTGTTATATTGATCAATATGTATATTTTTCCCTCATCAGTATACCTTACTGGTGTACCGTTTTAGTAAGTTTTGAAATCAGAACAATGTTGTTCTTTTGTCAAAATTATTTGGGCTATTTTATCTCACTTGCCTTTCAAAATAAAATTTAAAGCTACCTTGTAAAGTATCTAAATATCTACATCTATATCCATATCTTTGTCTATATCACCTCTATCTATCATCTATCTATCTATCGATCGATCGATCGATCTATCTATGTTGTGGGGATTCTGATAGGAATTAAAACAAATATATAGGTCAGCTTGGGAAAATATTAATATCTTAACAATACTGTGTCTTTTAATCCATGAATACAATTCAATTAGAATAACACTATTAAGATCAGAACTTTAAAAACTGTAATTGATAAACGACTTATGAAGTCTACTTTCTGTTTTGGCTACAAAGTACCCTCTAGTCAGTCTCTTCCCTACCTGGACAGGCAGATTAATAATGGTGGATCGAGGTTTGAACCCTGGTATTTAGCTTTCTGACTAAATAATTGTAAGATAAATTTCCTTATCAAGAAGTTAGGGGAAATGAAAATATAATGGGGAAAACATTTTTCATTTTAAAATGAGAGATGTAGTTGTTTTCAGCAGGATGTCTTTTGTCCATTTTGTAGAATCTACTGAACTGTCACAGGGCTGGCTATAATGTCCAGTCTAGAGAACAGATGGTGTGAGAGCAGAATTTTCCTCCTGTTCCTTTTTATAGTGTCCCAGGTCCCTAGTAGAGTGATAACATTGTTGAGTAAATTAAAATATTTTTGGTTTGAATTGAAAATTTATAGCCATCCAAAAAAACTAAACATAGTACTACATTGGAGCCATATTACCACCAAATTACCATGTTGTCTACCTCAATGTCATCCTTCTCCCAAGAGCTGGATCCTTGGATCCTGCTTTTCCTGAAAGCCACTCATCTTTGAGAACCTCTACTATAGCTCTGAATGCAAGCCGAACCAGCCTTCTTTGGTCTAGGTCTTGGTTAGAAGTGAATCATCACTTAGTATAGGCCAGTCAAATTCTTCATTGATGCTGTGATGTTTGTGTCCCTCCCAAATTCATTTGTTGAAATTCATATCCCCTAGGATGATGTTATTAGGAGGTGGGGCCTTTGGGACATGATTAGGTCATGAGGGTGGAGCTGCCTATCATGAATGGGATTAACTGTCTCTACAGAAGAGACACCAGAGAGTCTCCAGCTGCTTGCATCATGTGAGTATATAATGAGAGGTCTACAGTTTGCAGTCTGCAACCCAAAAGAGGGTCCTTCACCAGAATGTAACCATCTTCATCTTAGACTTCTATCCTCCAAACTCTAAGAAATAAATTTCTGTTGTTTATCAGCCACACAGTCTGCAATATTTTGTTATAGCAGCTCAAATGTACTAAGAGGCCCAAGATTTTCAAATGGGCACCTGACTGGAGACTTTCCTTTCTGGAGGCCACACTGTGTACAGGTGAGCCTGGAGCTGCTGATGGCCATGGTTCCTGAGATATAAAATTTTACAAAAAAAAAAAAATCACAGATGAAATCAAACCCCAAGACTTTTAGAAGTATGAATTATACATGAAAATTAAATGTTAAATGACATTTTGTTATTCTATGTACTCTCATTTATATGAATTTCTAGAATAGGCAAAACTAATTTATTTTGGTGGAAAGTAGATCTGTGGTTTCTTAAAGGACTGACTAGTAATGCAGACACATGGCAGGCCTGAAACTCTGATCTTTTGCAAGGCCTGCCTGCAAGGTTAACCCTTGACCAGGATCTGGGAGTTTGCATTTCGGGATGATTCCCATCATTCTCTGTTAAGAATGGTTCACGGGCCTAAGCTATTTATGCAAACCATAATTGGTTTATGCTGAACAACTGCTTTCTTAGAGGCTGAAATTTTCATACATGCTAGGCAGATTGTGTCTACATGATCAACCCCAGGAAAAATTATGGGCCCTGAATCTCTACTAGGGTTCCTTGGGAGACAGCATTCCACATATGCTGTCACAGCTCTCTGCTTGGGCAATGAAACTTGTCCTGTATAACTCCACTGGTTGAGGATTCTCGAAAGTTTGTGCCTGGTTTCCTCTAGTCATCACTGTTGGGGCCTTTCCCTTTGCTGATTTTTGCTTTGTATCTTTTTACTGTAATAAATCACTGCTATGAGTATGACATGCTGAGTCTTGCTTCTAGAAAAAAACTAAACCTGGGAGGTGGTCTTGGTGATAGCATAAAAGAACTCTTTATCTTTTTTTTTTTTTTAAAGATTTTATTTATTTATTTGACAGACAGAGATCACAAGTAGGCAGAGAGGCAGGCAGAGAGAGAGGGAGGGGGAAGCAGGCTCCCTGCCAAGCAGAGAGCCCGATGCAGGGCTCAATCCCAAGACCCCGGGATCATGACCCAAGCCGAAGGCAGAGGCTTTAAACCACTGAGCCACCCAGGCGCCCCAAAGAACTCTTTATCTTAACAGGAGTATGATTTTTATGAGTTTATTAATGTGTCAAAATGGATTGAATGGTATACTGGACATATTATACCCAGTACAACTATAATGTAGAAGAAATTACCATTTAAAACTTAAAAAAATAAAATTATGTTAGTTGTTAATCTTTGGTTGCATGCTTCATCAAAGGAAGTGCTGCCATGGCATGGCACAAAGGATGGTGCAACTTTTAAGAGTAATAAAGACAGATTATTCTGTTATCTGTAGAATAAATTGCATAGTTCTGGAAGGACACCTCTTCAGTTTTACAACCCACCAAAGCCAGGGAAATGATAACATTCTAGTAATCCTGATAACTTTTTTCTCCTACTTGACTGTGTGGTTATGCATATTAAGGAAGGCACTTGTTGTGATGAGCAGTGGGTGTTGTACGTAAGTGATGAATCATTCAATTGTACACATGAAACTAATATTACACTGTATGTTAATTAACTGGAATTTAAATACAAACTTGGAAGAAAAGGAAGGCACTTAAAATTACATTTGAATAAAGGGCATTTCCTCTTTTTTTTTTTTTTTTTTTTTAAGAAGGGTTAGGGGTTAAAAGACATGGCCTGATTGGATTCATACATGTCATACCAGTTGTCCAGTTGCCAGATGGTGTGCATTTCATGAGTTCTCAGCATTTGGTGCTAAGCATGCCAGCCCCTCAAATGGACAGGACCTTGGAATCATGAGGGACTATTTATCGTTACTATCTGAGATTCTTCTTCTTCTCCTCCTTCTTTTTCTTCTCCTCCTCCTCCACCACCTCCTCCTTCTCCTCTTAAGATTTATTTATTTGATAGAGAGAATGCACATGAGTTGGGGGAGGGGCAGGAGAGGGGGAGAAAGAATCTCAAGCGGACTCACCCCTGAGCACGGATCCTGATCCCAGGCTAGATCTCAGGACCATGGGATCACAACCCAAGCAGAAACCAAAACTTGGACAATCTACTGTGCCACCTAGTTGTCCCTACCTGCTAATACTAAATGAAATTGAGACTAGTGAATATTCTAGGATAAGTTGCATAAGAGTTTATTCTTCTCATAGGTATTTCAGTAGGAAAAAAGGGTCGTCATCAAAGAAGACAAGAGTCTTTACTGCAGCAATTCTCGGGGAAACTGATGTGTTACTATGTAACCATTCAAGCTAGATAAAAGAATTAAATGTTTACTAAGTTTTATTTGTTGCTAAGACACCTTTTTTTCACCAAGAAATATGTCTCAAGAATAAGAAATATGTGAGTCCCTTTCTGGGCTATTTTTCTTGGGAAATAAGAAACACGACGCTAAAGAGAAAAATAATTGGCCTTATTTCTGACTTAATTAAAAATCAAAGTGAGTTGGGGGAAACTGGAGAAGGAGATGAACCATGAGAGACTGTGGACTCTGAGAAACACACTGAGGGTTTTGGAGGGGAGGGTGGTGGGGGGGTTGGGTGAGCCAGGTGGTGGGTATTAAGGAGGGCACGTATTGCATGGAGCACTGGGTGTGGTGCATAAACAATGAATGCTGGAACACTGAAAAGAAATAAAATAAAATAAGTTGAAAAAAAAAAGAAAAAAACAAAGCCTAAAATAGTGTACATTTGAATAAAAAGTTACATACTAAATTTAACAGTTACATGACAAAAGTAGTATGCAAACTGTGTGTGTGTATTTTTGTACATTAAAATTTTAGAAAATAAAATTAGCACTAAGTTTCAAAAGTAAAGCAAGTCAATCTAGAGTGTAGGTTTAAATACATATTAGATTTCTCATTTCACTGGCTTTTGTTACTTTTAGCTGTGAAGGGTAGAGGTAGGCTTTGCTAATTCTAAAGCCTTCTTCTCATTGGTATGTATGGTTTAATGAGGAATTTGCAGGTGTCAGATGGATTAGCAATAAGGAGATCTTTTCCTGCTGTGTTTGCTTAATTAGGGTTGGTACAACCAGATGTTATCTACCACTATGTAAGAAGTTTCACACAACACAGAGGAAGAACATGAATTTTATGGCATTCCTTAGCTGATGTATTTAATTTAAGTCACCTCCCATAATACTTCCCCTCCAATTGCTATACAGAACATTGTGTTTCAGTATTTTATGAAATGGAAATCTCTGGAACCCAATAATTTTGTATAAACTCACAGGAAAAATTTATTAGTCCAAAAATGAACTCACTGTACCAATGGATGTTTGGAAAAAGCCTCATAAAAATTCAGAGTTAGGGTTGTATATTCGGCAGGCAGAATAAATCAAGGGAAAAAATAATTTTTTCTTCCTTTCAAGGCATCAAAAGTCAGTGAGAAATGACGGTCTTGATTAGAAATGTAAGAACCTAGAGGTGTCCTGTAAAGTAATGGCTATCAACTGTCGTGTCTCAACATCGTATTTTTAAAGTCTTAGGAACTTCTGTGATCCCATGATAAAAGGAAATGGACCACATTACTTATAAGTATATCACTTATTTTATGATGCAGTATATATTTTGAGCATAGCAATGTCGCAAATCTATTTTAATAATCATATTCATATATTCCCTAAAATTTCAAAGATGTGTTGGTTTCTTATTTTATTATTACTGTTTAACTTCTGAAAGAAAAGTTTACATACATTTTCGTCCAGGCAAGAGCTGTGGA
The DNA here is from genome assembly GCA_004024625.1 of Mellivora capensis. Lineage (NCBI taxonomy): Eukaryota > Metazoa > Chordata > Mammalia > Carnivora > Mustelidae > Mellivora > Mellivora capensis. The sequence goes on from PISX010011849.1 coordinate 13,319, forward strand.
TTCCCAGGGATTTGCAGAATGATAAGGTCAGTGGGTTTTAACAGTCATGAAAGGAGGAAGGTTTGTGTAAAATGACCAAAATGTACCAATTTGGAGCTTACAGAAGACCATGCAACCTATGAAACATAGATATCATTCTTGCCATTCAATTTACTAATTCTTTCTAGAAACATGCAGCTGCTTGTGTGACACAACCATTGACTTCATCTTTTAAGGCTTTGCAGTGCCTGGAACTGATGATCCAGACACTTTGCCTACACAATGCTTAACTCTATTTAATAATTATGCATTGAGAAGTGGTTATGCAATTTAGCGATTATGGAAATTAAGCTATCTTAATGATGTGACAGGTGATGGATGATTTTAGGTGACAGACTCATTATATTACTGCCTCATTTATAACTGCCTGTAGACAGACACAAATTCTCAACATGATAATCATCAGCTTCTTTTTCCAGCAATGAAACTTTACTTCTGTAGTCGGTTAGACATAAATTGAAACCCACATGAAAAGGTAGATACCATCTCTCTTGGGTTCCTGATATGGAAATCAAGTTTATATTGTCTTTTATTGATGGTGGGAGAAACTCTTTCATTTAATATTCCATTTACTTGATAAGTTACAGCAGTATCTATGAGCCTGGGGTAGCTTTTCTGCTACTTGGTGAATACATCTGTACCACCTTTGCAAGTGCGAGTCCTGCAGGGGGCGCTGCATCGGCAAACTCACAAGATGACCACTCCCAAGGACTCAATCAGAATTCTGTTCTGCAAGAGGAGTATCTAGGGTGGGTATCAATTTAGTTAGAAGGTCCTAATCTTAAGGAGGGGAACTACATTTGCAATTAGTTTGATGACAATTCAGCAAGCCAGGCAGAAAGACATTCAGTGAGAGGATCCAGGGGGCTGGGTCCAAGAAAAGGAAGCCAGTAAGGGATCAAGTTTAGCCTAAGAAAAATAGGTGAATGGTTCTAATCCATACTCCAGGAATCAGAGCAGGGACAATATCTTACTCATTCCTGTCTCATCCATAATTCCTGCTATAAATTCGCAAGACCAACTAAACAAGAGGTTAAGAAAGTTACAAACACGGGTCCCAGGCTCGGGAAAATGTCTTACCCTCCCTAGTCTTACACATTTTTCCTAGTGTGCAAGAGTGAGGGTCAGAGATGCAGCCTACTACCAGTAAGGCAACTGCTAATTGAAACTTCACAGTTTTCTGATTTGTTTATAGGCTGTTTCTCCCCTAGTCCTCCTATGGATAGAAAACCTATATTCATGCAAAAATCTCAATTGCATTTTGATAAACCTGTGTAACTAAACTCTCAGGATATAAAATATTAGCATCACATCCCCCTTCCAAATCCATCCCAGCCCTCACCCAACTCCAGAGGCAACTATTGCTCTGGTTTCTTTTTTACATCATAGCCTAGTTTCTGCCTGTTCTAGAATGGCAACATGAATGCAGTGTGATATAATATCTTTTTGTTTCTTATTCTCACCAAAATATTTTATAGATCCATCCAAGTTGTAGCATGTATTAGAAATCCATTCTTTAAAAAAAAAAAAGAAAGAAAGAAAAGAAATCCATTCCTTTTTATGACTGAGTAGCATTCCATCGTATGAATAAACCAGTTCATATATCCATTCTCCTATGGATGGATAACTGAGATGCTTCTAGTTTTTGTTTGTTATGACTAATGTTACTATAGACTTTATTATACAAAAATTTGGGGAATTTGTTTTAATTTCTCTTCTGTAAAAATCAAAGAAGATGGGTACATCTTTTTTTATTTGTAAGAAATTGCCAGATATTTTCCAAAGTGATTATGCCATTTTCATTCTAACCAATAATGTATGAGATTTCCAATTATACCACAATCTAGACAACATTTGGTTTTGCCAGACTTTTGAATTTAAGTAATTCTGGTGGATATCAAATCTTAGTTTTAATTTTCAGTCCCTGATGACTAATGATTTCTAGCATCTGTTCATGTGTTTTTTCACCATTCATAGACTTTTATAATGTATTAGTGCAAATACATTGCCTATTTTACAGATTTTTTTTACTCATTTTTGCTGGGTTGTAGAGTTTTTTCTAAATCTGGATATCAGTCACCAGTCATGAATATGGTATTCAATAATGTTCTATGTGGCTTGCCTATTTTTTCCCCTAACAGTGTCTTTTGCCAAGCAAATAATTTTTATGAAGTCTAATTTATTATTTTAAAGCTTCCTGATATTAATTTATATGTTTAGGTTTATGAACAATCTTGTGTGTTTATTATTTTTATATTGTAAATTTGTGTATTTTTGTGTATTATGGAAGGCAGGGTTTGATATTCATTTTCTCTGTATAGAGATCCAAAAAAATTTGATTAATAGATTTTTCATCCCCCCCATTGAATTGTTTTGGCATTTTTATATTTTAAAATGGTCCTTAAAGTTTGGGTTTATTTCTGAGTTCTCTTTTCTGATTCACTTATTTCTCAATTGTTATACCAGCAAAACAGTCTTTATTATTTTAACTTCAAAGTAAGCATGAGGTCAGATAGTGAAAGTCTTTCAAAACTATTTTTTTTCTCCAAAGACTGTTTTGGATATTTAGGTCCTTTACATTTTTATATTAACTTGAGAATTAACTTGTCTATATCTTAGAAAAAGGGGGGGGGCAGGAGCAGCCTGATGCTATAATGATGATTCAGATCACACTGAATCCAACCAATTGTGGACAAGTGGCAACTTAACAATACTAATTCTTCCAGTCTCTGAACACAGTTTATATATTTTTTTTGTTCTTCTTAAAATCCTTGGTAGTGTTATATTGCTTTCATTCCAGAGGTCTTGTACTTCACTGTTAAATTTATTCCTTAAATATTTTATGGTTTTGATACTACTGTATTTGAAATTGCTTATTTAATTTTATTCTCATATTTTTTTGCTGCTAGTTTTTTGCATACTAGTCTTGTATCCTGCAGACTTATTAACTTATTAGTTCTAGTAATTATTTTGTATATTTTTAGAAATGTTTACATAATTGTTTACATAACAATTATTAAACATAAACACAAAATATTAAGCGTAAACATAAATGTTTACATAAACAATTGTGTCATATGCAGATGAACACAGTTTTTCTTCTTTTCCATCATTCTAACTTTTGTCTCTTGCTTGACGTGTTATAATGGCTAAGGTCCCAGCACAGTGTTGAACACAAGTGGTAAGGAGGAGCATTTGCCTTGTGCCTGAGCCTACGGCCATGTGGTAAATATTAGTGAAACTAGATGTTGGGACTTTTGTTGATGCTCTTTATTAGATTCAGGAAGTTTTCTCTTATTCCTAGAATTCTGATCATTTTATCATGGATAGGTATGCATTTTTTTTTCAAATGCTTTTGTACATTTATGGAAATGATATTATGGCTTCTCTTTTTTGTTCTCTTACCAAGTAAGTTGCATTGATTGAATTTCAAATAGTAAGTCAAACTTGCATTCTTGTGATAAACCATACTTGCTTGGTCATGCTGTTTTAACTTTTTTTACATATTGCTGAATTCAATTTGCTAATATTATGCTAAGTAATTTTTAATCGATCATCTATTTCCTCCTTTAATCCTTTCAATTTCAGCACACATTTTTTGCAAGCTCTTTTATTAGGTGCTTATATTATACATTCATGATTGCTATTGACAACTGGTTCTTTTATCATTATCCACCCATCTTTCCATTTTGTTTGTTTACATTAAATGGCCCTACATGTTGAAACAAAAATAAAAAGCAAACATCATTCTTTCTCTCAAATAGTCCACAATATACTTGTGGAGGCAAAAGCCAACTAACAATCAAAATTTGGTGATTTTGGTCGTATATTTTTGGTCGTATATTTTAAATTACAATTTAAATATACATTATACATATAATTTAAATATAAATTATATGTTTTGGTCGTATATTTTAAATTATACATCATATAATATGAGAGTACAAAGAAAAGTGCAGCTTTACAGAAGAATTAGCACTTGGATGATCTGTTAGTTTTGTCATGGTATGTGCATGCACAATAACACTTCTGTGGACATTTTACTGTGTCACTATACCTGATGGGGGTAGTTACATAAACGTGGAGTAATGATGTTTTATTACTGGGATAATCCAATTTGCTGACATTAAAAAGATTGATGTATTGCCTTAAATTCTTATCTTGGACACAAACACATTTATCTGATTATACCATTCTTTTTTTTTTTTAAGATTTTATTTATTTATTTGACAGAGATTACAAGTAGGCAAGAGAGGCAGGCAGGGAGAGAGAGGAGGAAGCAGGCTCTCTTGATGACAGTTCTCAGAGAGGAAGATACAGCTAAAGTTGTTTTGTTGCATTTAATTAAGAGCTAGTTGCCCTGAGACTTATATTTCTGAGTGTGACAATTGCAGATTCTCTTATGAGGCCAAAAACAGATTTGTTGGGTATAAGCAAAGCCACCAGTTTTAAGAAGCATAATTCTTAAAAATTTGGTTTGATTCTGAATTTTTATCCATTTTTTTCACATTTAACAATTTCTGTTACTTTTCTTAGTGCCTCCAGCTCTTATGAATATTTTCATTAATATGAGGTACATAATGAACAAAGAACTAACAAGTTTTTTTGTTTTATAAAGCATTGTAGTAGAACACAAAGTATTGATTCTACATGTAAAGAAAATAATTCCTCTCTTGCCTAAAACAATTAACAAATATTTATTTATTTATTTGAGGGAGGGGGGCGCAGAGGGAGAGTGAGTCTTTTAAGAGGACTCCCTGCTGAGTGTGGAGCCCTATGTGGGCTCCATCTCAGGACCCTGAGATCAAGACCAGAGCTGAATCCAAGAGGTGGCCACTCTGACACTCAGGCGCCCCTAAAACAATCCTTCGAAGAGCTTTTGGCACTTATTATTCCATTGTTATTCATGATTAATTCCATGTTAAGAAATTGTCACATAGTAGGTCACACAAAAGTGTGGTACTCTTGATTCTCAAAGTCATTGTCGATCAGTATTAATTTCAGTTGATAGAAAATACAATTAAGATGATTAGACTAAAATAGATCTAGTACTCCAGATGATTTAAAACATAATCCCAAATCAACTGTACTAAGAAAGAGTATTACAACAAGGTCTTATGAAATGCCTTCTGTTCCACAAAAAGAACCACAAACACACACACAAGTACAGGAACATACCCACACACGCAAGGACACCCAAATTAGTTCTGCCTGATTTATGGCTGAATGTAAGACCATTATTGCTAAATTTTAATTTACTTTATTATTATGCTAAATTTTATGCTACATTTTAATTCACTTTATTATTAACCCTAATTTGGGGATAATTTTAAGGACAATACTTGTTAATTGAACCAGTTTTTTGCTTGTTGCTGTTATTGCTCAGAAGGTATGGTTTTAGGTGTGTGGCATTTATCAATGATGCAGATAAAGTCCCAGTGCCCATGAGATTCATGTTCTTTGCTAATCCGTGCCTCTGGAAAAAAGACCTCTAGTTATGGAAAACTTATTGAATGATGTCTAAATTGGTCACAATTTTGAGAGTGAAGTAAGGCACCATTAATAATGTTGGGGTGGCTGATGTTTACTGGGATATGAAACCACATTACCTCTAGGCAATATTTTATGAAGGGTAAGTGGGTCTTGGGTCAGACTGCTGGGACTAATATCTCTGTTCCACTACTTTATAGCTGTTTTCCCATGAGCTAGTTACAAATCCTAATTAATCCTCAGTTTTATCATCTCAAATGTGGATAAGTGGGGCGCCTGGGTGGCTCAGTGGTTGAGGCCTCTGCCTTCGGCTCAGGTCATGATCCCAGGGTCCTGGGATCGAGCCCCACATCTGGCTCTCTGCTCCGCGGAGAGCCTGCTTCCTCCTCTCTCTCTCTGCCTGCCTCTCCGCCTACTTGTGATCTCTGTCTGTCAAATAAATAAATAAGAAAAATCTTTAAAAACAAATGTGGATAAGATAATTACCCAAATTTAAGTTTTGAGAAGGTCGATGAGATAGTACAGGTAACATGCATATTACCTAGGACATATGAAGCATCGCATGGCTGTGAGCTGTGGTTCTCTGAGTAGAAATCATGGTTCACTTATAAGCAATAGTTATTTGTCTTGGGTTTTATTCTAACAGGCATCATGAGCATGTTCTACATTCAGATTTGATAGGATCATTTGTCCTTCTAAGTCTTTAAGTTTTCCTCATCTTCCCCATGGAAAGGGAATATAACCTCTGTAATTTGACCACTTCTTCATTTTACCCCCAATTAGTTCTTTACAAGAGAAAATATCTCATAAACAGGTATTTTTTGGCTTTGCATATTTCTATATAGCTGTAAGAAATATTTCGTTGTGTAAAGAGCTAATTCTGTACAATGTGTTTTATTAAATATTTGATTATTTACCACCACCACACGTTCTCTTATTATTTATTAATATTTTAGGATTCTCTAATTTTTTTAAACTATTTAAATTGTGGTCATGATAGAGATAACATTAACTCAGTCTTTTTCCTCATCTCACTCAGAATTTCTGCTCTTCATTCAAATGCCACCTTCTGGGAGAGGACTCACTATAGATACACACACTATATATAGCCTATATATCGTCTCCATCAGAATGCCAACTCTATGAAGAGACTTTGTCGTTTGTTGATGGCTGTATCCATTCTTAGAAGAGTTACTTGGCATCTAGGAGGACGTAAGCAGAATTTGTTTAACGGCTGAATAAATGGTAGTTCACTTTTCTGTATCTTTCATTTCAGTGAACTAGTTGTTATTCCCAACTCTTCATTTTTTGGAAATAATATTTTAATACAGAGAGTTAAACACTATTGGTATATTTAAAAATATATGTAAAGGATAACATAATGTTTCTGGAAATTGACAAATGTAGTATTATGAACTAACTTTCATATTTTGTTAGTATCTATCTCCTGTTTTGTCATAAGTTTACCAAAACACAGTGAAAAATCTCTCCTTGATCACAAAAATAGAGCTAACTCTAATTATCCAAGATAATGAGATATGAGAGTAGAATGAATTGAAATTCACACGTTATTCCCTAGCCACATTTTGGTCAGTATATTAAATGTCTCTACCGCCTAACCTTTAACTAGAGCTGCTGGCAGGCAGAAAACTGTCCCCACCTCACCAAGTGCCTCTGTCCTAGAGGAACCGAGAAAGTATGAAATGTTTAAGTTGCAAACAAGAAGAAGACGTGGTGCATTGCTGAGCCACAGAAAATGCGATTTTAAGACTGTATTTTTAAGCCTTGTTTTGAACTCTGTTTACAGAGGTCATTTTTATTAGGTTTTTTGACTCCACGAGGAATTGATTAATCACTTTTTTTGGCCCCATGACAAAAGTGTGTGTTTTCCCCCTAAAATGTGTCTTGGTTTTGTTTTCCTGTTCGTTATCATTTTTTCTTTGCAGCATATTTATAGAGCTCCTCTTCTACTTCTTGTTTCCTTATTTGTATTCGAATGAGAGCAGTTCTTATTGGAACAGATATGTAAGGGCCAATCGTATACAAAAATGTTTGTAGGAAGATTCCATACTTTTCATTAAAACCCAGTAAAATACGAGTGCGCGTGTGTGTGTGTGTCTGTGTGTGTGTGAAGGAAGAAAGATCAGAGAGACACATATTTGTCTGCTGTGTTCATTCATGTCCCCCAGAAGGCTAAAGCTTGTCTTACGATACACATTCAAGTCAGTTAAATGTACTGAATGGACAAATGCCGAGGGTCTTTGATAAATCTCGCCAAGATTAGAAGTGCAGTGCTGTGCACCACCACTTGGGGGCCTCCTTGCCCTGTGTCTTCCAGAGTTGTCTTGCCCAGAGATTTATGTGCTCTTACCCACATCCCTAAAGGTGACAGGCTATTCAAGTGGGCAGCAACCACAGCTTCCACTGTATCCACATCCTGGGTCAAACAAAAGATCTTTGATTTTGTCCTTCAGATTGGCCAGCTACTGGAGAGCCTTTTTCTCTGAGATTCTATTGGATTCTCTAGACCATGGACCCTTCCTTTGTCCTCTATCTTGCCCATCTTTTCAAGGGCCTTGGCAGACCTTCTACATGGATATTGTAGTTTTGGTTATAAGTTCCTATCTTTTTCATTCCCTTATAGTTTTCAATGCCGATGGGAGAAGGATAAATAAGTATGTTTTCATTGTTATTTTAGGATTATAATATCTCTTCTTTCTCTTCTACATACTTTTTGGCATGTGACTTTATCATTTGAAAATCTCTTGAGTCATGTGGTTATACATCTCAGTTTTCCAGGGAGTAGAAAGATAAATGCTATTGTATGTGCTGATAAAAGAGGAAAGACCTCAATAAATATGACTTTTATCTAAATATTTTCAGCAAGAATGAAATGAAATCAACTAACCCCACGCTAATGGAATTGTAAAAGTTGCCCCATATTTCTTATTTTATGTCTGGCCTAAGCACGTTTGTATAGTTGTTTAGTAAATTACACTGGTGACTTAGTTTTGGAAGTACAGTGAACAAAATCAGAACTTAGATGAAATCATTAATGAGATTTTCCTAGTATCAGGTCTTTTGACAGGTCACACAGGCTTGAAAGTTTTCCACACCCAAATGCTCTCAGTGGTGATGTTGGGTGTGGAACTGTAAAAACTTTAGTCATTTTTTTTCCAGTTTGTATGGACCCAGAAAGGTCATCCCTCTGTCTCTCCACTTGAGGAAGTAGGGGATCATCTACTTATCTGCAAGTCATGATTACAGTTTTTAATTATTAGTGAAATAATTCCAACCTTATTAACTATACTCCTTTGTGACATATAATATATGAAGAATTGTCCTTAATTAGCACCACTGGTGATCTTTGCTCCATACTCTGCAAAGAGAACATGCTTTTTAACTTAGGCTCTAAATTCTACCGAAGCATATTTTTAAAAGATGTTTAGAAAATTACTGTTTACATGTGAGCGTGTTTGAGAAAGTACTTAGCAAAACCAACAAGTCAGCTTACAAAGAGATATTTGTAATAGAGGTTAAGCATTTTCTGAGGTCAGTAGAGAGATAATAGGTCGTTTGAAGCGCGTCTTTCAAGTGACAGGTTGGCATCTTAAAAATGGATTGAAGTGAAAGCAGTTTGCATGATGGACTGGAGTGGAGGGAAGTGGAGATGTAAATGGAGGGAAGATGCTCCCATGGTCATCTAAATAAAGATTTATTTATTGGGGGGGGGCAGAGAGAGAAAGAGAGAGGATGTTCAGGGGAGAGAGAGAGAAAAAGAGTCTTAAACGTACTCTACGTTGAGCCTGGAGCCTGACCCAGGGCCCAGTCTCAGCACACTGAGATCACATCCTGAGCTGAAACCAAAAGTCAAAGGCTCAACCAACTCCTCCCATGGCCATCTAAAAACCACACTGTGGTCCTGATCTCAGCAGAGGCAGTAGTGATGAAGAAAGACTATGCATATAGAGATATGACATAATTAGACAAGAAAGCAAATCCAGAGGTTTTGTTGGTTAAGCACATAAAGGTTAGGAAGGTGAAGACTTCAGAATGACTTCAAGTTTTTGGCTTCGGTTACTGAAAACAGTGGTACCATGGACAGTGGTAATTTTATGGGAGAAGGGTGGTAAACTCAGAATTAGGGTTGTTACATTTGTGTTGCCCTGGGGAACGTTAGGGGAGAACTCTGCAACAATCAGGCAAATATATGGATCTGGGGCCCCCCAGGAATTGCCAGGGAGGGTGTGGAGCTGGACAGCCTCCAGAAAGTCCTTGAGAATCCTGGGAGGTGGCACAGTGTGTTCTAGTGATGGGAGAGAAAGGAACATGAATGTCTTGGGGTTGGGGGACAGCTCTCAAGTGACATTACTATTTTCCTGAAAACTGAAAAATGTATCTGCTATTTATTAAATCTGACCTCAAATAGTTATCAAAGAAGTAACTCTGATAAAAGCAGTTTGTAAGTATTCACAAATGCAATAGATTTCCAGAGGTCACAGGGTATTTGGGTAAAGCCTGTCTGACAAATATTGGGAAGGAGAAAAGTATTTGGTGGAGGGAAGACTGAGTAAATAAACACAGTGGGAAGTTCTAGGGAATTGACTTGGGATGATTCATATTATAATTGATTGTGGGTTTGCTAAATATATAAAAGGGAAAAGCAAATAAAGATGGAAAAACAGATTTTTTATTATTTAGACACTACCTTTATTATTTAGACACTATCTAAATAATACAGATTTTTTTGTGACGTATTATAAATTCAGATAACTACATAACTTATCTTGACCACTAATTTAACCATTGCTCTACATGGAAGAACAGAAAACCCTTTTTAGCAGGGGCACCTGGGTGGCTCAGTGGGTTAAGCCTCTGCCTTTGGCTTAGTTCATGATCTCAGGGTCCTGGGATCGAGCCCCACATCGGGCTCTCTGCTCAGCTAGGAGCCTGCTTTCACCTCTCTCTCTGCCTGCCTCTATGCCTACCTATGCTCTCTCTCTCTGTCAAATAAATAAAAAAACAAAAATAAAAAAAATTTAATAAAAAAAAGAAAACCCTTTTTAGCATAATATTAATTTCCATTTTAACATCATTATTTAAAATCTTGGAAGTGAATTACAATCTAAATTTACTTATATAGAAATCTTATTTTGGTCATTATCATCATGTTTATATTCAAAGGAAAATTATGAATAGAATTTTATCTACTAGAGATCTATTGGTTTAGAATGGCAGACCAGTGAAGCATCTCGAAAGCAATTTAAATATTTAAGACACCGATGTTTTATAACACCAAATAAAATACATCTTGGCTAGTTATTCATTGTTCCACATTGAAATGTGTGTCACTTTTATGAACTCCTTACACACTGTGTTTTAAAAATGCAATTCCATGTGGATATATTTTAATAAATTGCTTACGTATTTGTGGAAAGAATCATCAGAATTCAAAAAGTGTCATATTTCCATTCTTGAAGAATTGAATTGAGAGGCTTGGTAGCCTAAGTTTTTAAGATTTAAAAAGCTCTTTTTAATCTGTTTATTATCACTGTAGTTCTATAACTAGGTCATCTAAGAAACATCTGATTTTAGCACAGAATATTAGACAGGCAGGATATTTGTTTGCTCATTAAGTCTCCATGATCTGGAAAAAAGTCTAAAGCACAACACTTCTGGGAAAAGGTACAACTGAACTAAATAAATGAAATGTATTAAGGGATATTGACATGCATTTTGAGTAGGATTAACACTTAATTTTAGATAATATCTAAATGGAGATAATAAATGGAGGCAAAAATGTAAAGTACTTTGGGTTTTGAATTAGCAGCTTATTACCTAAGATGTATAATACAAACCACTAACTCAGGCATATGTATATATAAAATAAACAGAAAAATAGAAGTAAATAATTCTAGTAATTTTCAAAAAAATATTGGCATAGTAATCTGAAGGTGGTAGTGTCCTATAAGATAAGACTGTGTGTGCATAAATTAATTCATTTTCATAAAAGAGTTGTTAATAATTATAGAAAAAAACCACAAATATTTCCATTAGGGTCAGGAGCAGGAAATATTGCCTAATGTATATTGTTATTATTTAATAATAATATTTTAATGTGACATTATTATACTTTGAGCTATTATGTAACCTTATTATTGGAGATATTAGGCAGTAAAGTCAGAAGAAGATATAAGATATTAGAGAATATATAAAGTCATTAAAAGATTAAAATAGAATTATAAGTGATATAAAATCAAGAAAATCAGAAAAATAAAAAAAATTAAAATACTAACAATAAGAAACGTCAATAAGTATATTGAAACAACAACAGGACAGCAAACAAAAATCATTAATGTTTTATCCCAGAAGTAACCAGTTAGAAAATGTAATAGTGCTTTTCTTTTTAAGCCTATTCTCAGAGGCAACAAAAACTACATGAACTCCCCAAATATGTGTAAAACATATGTGTGTGTACATTATGATGAAAATAAATCATTATCCAAGATTTTTAAAGAAGGTGGAAAAAGGCACCATCTTAAGTGGTAAATTTTTTATGGACGAGTCTATAAATAGATGCAGTTTTTAGGCAAATCACAATGGAACATTCTGTGGGACTTCAAAAATTAGTTCTAAGATTTGTTGGAAATCTTCAGGAATATAGGCATTTAAGGGGCGTGGAGCTTGTCTGTTCAGATTTCAAGGCATATTGAGAAACTGGAAAGGCTGAAATGAGTAGAGTCAGGAACGATACAGAAATGAATCAACAAGGCAGAAGCTCTTTCTCTTTCTGCCCCCTGGTCCTGTACCCGTGCTTTAATAAAATCACCTTTTTGCACCAAAAGAAAAAAAGAAGGAAAAGAAAAGAAATGAATCAATGAAAATAAACTATAGAAAAAAGTCCATATTTGTATGTGAACTCTACCTATGACACAAGCAGTTCTACTCATCGGTGGGAAAGGATTACTCGTCCAACAGCAGGTACTGGAAAGATTTGCTATGTCCATAAAAAAAGTAAATAAAATTTCTACTTTACCCATTTATACACAAAAAAGTCCCAACTGAAAAGACATCTAACACCTTAAATATCTCAAAGAAAATATAGAAGAATATTTTTTTAAAATCTTAGGCTTGAAAAAGATTTCCTAAACAAAGCATCTAAAACATAAACTTTTAGGGGAAAGTTTGATATGTTTGAATCAAACCAAGTAGCACTTCTGTGTTGGTATTAATTATAAAATTGTTTGTGGTAACAGCAAATAATGAGAATAGGCTAAATGGTTGTTGGGGCACCTGGGTGGCTCAGTTTGTTGGGTGTCTGCCTTTGGCTCAGGTCATGATCCTGGAGTCCCCGGATTGAGTCCCACGTCCAGCTTCCTGCTCAGTGGGGAGTCTGCTTCTCTCACTGACCCTCCCCCTTCTTGTGCTCTCTCATTGTCTCTCAAATAAATCAATAAAATCTTTAAAAATAAAAAATAAAATCTTTAAATGGTTGTTAATATGGAAAAAGATACAGATATGTAAACTGTGCTATATTAATATGAGGGAAGATTGCACAGTTGTTGACATGAATGAACCTACATATAATACAGGGCATATCTTTCATAAAAACAAGTTGCAGAATGAGGCAAATAGCAGGACAGCGTTTATATAATGTAAAAAAATAATAAGTATATTTTTCATTTTTATAATTCTCTATGTGTAAGGATATAAATTTGGACTTGGGAAGTTTGCATCTTGCAAAGTGGGAAGCAAAATCAAATGGGCAATTGGGGATAAAGTGATTTCAAATTTACTGTAATGTTTTCTATAAAGAAATTATACCCCAAAGATACAGATGTGGTGAAAAGAAGGGCCATCTGTACCCCAATGTTTATAGCAGCAATGGCCACGGTCGCCAAACTGTGGAAAGAACCAAGATGCCCTTCCACGGACGAATGGATAAGGAAGATGTGGTCCATATACACTATGGAGTATTATGCCTCCATCAGAAAGGATAAATACCCAACCTTTGTAGCAACATGGACGAGACTGGAAGAGATTATGCTGAGTGAAATAAGTCAAGCAGAGAGAGTCAATTATCATATGGTTTCACTTATTTGTGGAGCATAACAAATAACACGGAGGACATGGGGAGATGGAGAGGAGAAGGGAGTTGAGGAAAATTGAGGGGGAGATGAACCATGAGAGACTATGGACTCTGAAAAACAACCTGAGGGTTTTGAAGGGGCGGGGGGTGGGAGGTTGGGGGAGCCAGGTGGTGGGTATTGTGGAGGGCACGCATTGCATGGAGCACTGGGTGTGTTGTAAAACTATGAATTCTGTTACGCTGAAAAGAAATTTAAAAAAAAAACAAAAATACCCTTAATAATAATAACTAAAAAAAATAAATTTAAAGAGTTTTTTTTTTTTTATTAGATAAGATGACAGGGGTGCCTGGGTGGTTTAGTCTGTTCAATGTTTGCCTTCAGCTCAGGTAATGATCTGAGGGTCCGGGGAGGGAGCCCCACGTTAGGCTCTCTGCTCAGTGGGAGGGGTCCCTGTTCACAGGGAGCTCCCTGCTCCTCCTTCTCCCTCTACTGCTCCCCCTGCTTGTGCTCTCTCTCTCTCTCTTTCTAGTAAACAAATAAAACATTAAAAAAGAAAAGATGATATAATAAACTTTGAACAAATATAAATTTGGGATTGTTGGTATTTAGGATTTTTTGTTGTTTTTGCGCTATGTTTCTTAACGTTTCTTTACTCTCTCAGAACAGCAATCTTATGTAATTGTTAGAAACAATAGATGGATAAAAGACGTGCAGATGATTCCTAGAGTGGGGAAGCTCTGTGTCCTGTTGCCAAGAATAAGAAACATGCAGTGGCCACAAGCATACTCAAAAGAAGACCCCAGAGATCAAATGATAACAAACGATGTCAATGGAGATGGGTCAGAAATGGGAAAATGTACACCCACACACAATGTGCTGCCTCACCACTGTTAGCTTCCAGAACTTTGACCGGATGCAAAGAATATAAATCGACTAAAATTAGGTCTCCCCAAGCTTATCAGAAGGGATCCAATAGAATTTGAGGTCTATTATAAAAGACTATGAAATAATATCTTTGCAGAGATCATTCATGAATGAATGTTTATATTTGAAGCAAATTGTATCTTTTTCCCCCATTGTTATTACAAGCTGGTTAGGTATAGCTCTGTCTTTCAATCATCAAGAGAATATTAATTATCATGGATGAAATTATGTGTATGTATATACATGTGCGAGATATGTGTATCTTACATATTGGATAGTTTGCTTTTTCTCAAGCTAAAGATGGAATGTAGTTAGATGATGTATTTTATCTTTGTTCAATCTAAAATCTGATTCCTCACTGAGATGTATTTATAGCGGCTAAGTATAGCTAATATTTAATTGTGTGAACTACAATTTTCTTCTTTCAAGGTCATACCTATAATAGAAATACTAATTAATAGTTAGCACTTATGGGCTTTTTATCTTCTAAGTACTTTACCAACAATCAATTTAATGCTCTCAAGAACCATGGGAACCCTAATTTCTGTAGGATAAAAGGAAGGTTATACTAGGCTCTTTGGGACAGAAACTAGATCAGGATAGGTCTTGACATACATTTGCAATGTTCATCAACATTAGTAGGGGAAATAAAAGCTTTAATCCAGCTTTATTTTGAAGTTGTTGATTTTGAGGAAAAAAATGCCCTAATTTCCTTTTCCTAAAATAAGGTGCAACAAATCAAACTTTAATAAAGTGTGGAATTTAATTGTTCTTTGTGGCGATTCACCGAGGGAAAGCCATAAGTATGGATAAACCCACTTACAACACTGTAATAGTTTATAATTATTTCTGATGTGTACATTTTATTTCAAGATTATTCAATATGTCATTTGTTAAGCTGTGACAATGGGATCTCTTGAAGCACAGCCTGTCATCTGACTGTTTTTTTGGTAATGGTTGTTTTGAACACTAGGACCATAGCAGTACCTTTGCTATGATATGAATGTTTATTCTTTTGTAATTTGGAACATTCTGGTTGTCTGCAATTAATTCATACTAAAACATTTACTAATGCAGATGTGGACAAGAGAACAACTTACCAGAGTTTGTCTCCCAAATTGATGTTTCACCTGCAAGAGTTGACAAAGCGGTGTGCTGGGAGAGCAGGTTCATTGTAAAAACTGTGTTTATAATCCTTAATTTTTGTTTACTATTAAAAAATAGTGATGTGAGAGTTTATCTTTGATTATATAACTGAAAGATATTTTTGTCTTATTAGTGATGGGAGAGGCACATGTTTCAGTCAGTAAAGGCACAGAAATGATTGACTTGAACACTCCAGAGGGACTCCCCTCCAGAATTACAGGGCGTGAGGGTTATTATGAGACAGGTAAAGAGTTCATTGGTAAAGAGTTGGCTGCCGTCCTGATGGTAAAAGCCATTCTTCTCTGGGGTTTTGGCTGCTGGAGTCATCAAAGATGAGTGCTCAGGTGAGCAGTCTTTAGTCCCACTGCACACAGCTGTTTTGCCGGTGTATGATGGGACCCTGCACAGATAGCTTTGAAAATTACTTTTGCAAGGTCTGCATCCATATATGAATGAACCTCTTATCTAACCTAGGGAAAAGCCCAGTGTGTCTCCCTGAAGCTGTGCCTAAGTGAGAAAGAGGTATTGTAAATTTAGGCGACATAATCACTACTGAAATGAAAGTTGTTTTCTTGGAATGATTGTTTACAGTTATCAAAATCTTAATTTGCTACATGATTTATTAACTATTCACATACTTCACTTTAAAGTATATAAGCCTATGACATAGCATCTTTATCTTTCACCTGTCCATACAATCAAGTATTATAATTAATTAGTTGATGCTTTAATAAAAAAAAAAAACGAGTAATCAGGCGTCTGCCATTGATCTATTTATCCAAAAGCTCAGTTAATCTCTCAGTTCTTGCTATCATATGGTTACTTTTGCCCAGCATTTAGGGCTTATTGTTTCAATAAGGGGATGGTTATATGCCAATAATGAGCTCACTAATGAATAGTTTCAAAGATCAATGTTAGCATCCTCTTAATGTAGTTTAAAAGTCCCTCCCAAGGCCTTGTCTAGGAAAAGATTCACAAATAAGAAAAGAAATCTACTATTTTCTAGACTAAAGTTGTTTCTAGTGATGGTACAGGTTCAATAAATTATTGACTTAAACCCGAAGAAACACTTTCCAACATTACCAATGCTATCGAGGACTGCTGGAGACAGAAAGGCTTCAGCTCCCTACTAGTTTGGAGATTTTAGGGAATTCTAACTGCATTTTCTGAATTGTTCAGCAGGAATAACCCCAGTATTTCCGTGGTAGACTAAATAATATCCCCAAAGATATCTACATCCTAATCCTTGGAACCTATAAATGTTACTTTATATGACAAAAGGGATTTTGTAGATGAGATTATGTGTCTTGAGATGGGATGGTTATCCTGGCTGATCTGAGCAGACCCTAAATGAAACCCCAAGTGTTCTTAAAAGAGAGAGCCAGAGGGAGACCTGTCTGGCAACCATAGAGGAGAAGGCAGTGGGACTATGACAATAGAGATTGTCATCATGGAGGCAGGAGCCAAGAAACGTGGACAGCCTCTGGAAATTGAAAAGGCAAGGAACAGATTCACCTCTAGAACCTCTAGATAAAACCAGCCTTGTTGAGACCCTGAATTTACTCCAGTGAAATGGATTTCTGACTTCTGGCCTGGAGAATTGTAAGACAATAAATTTGTTCTGTTTTAAGCCAAGTTTGTGGTAATCTCTTACAAAATCTATAGGAAACTAGCACAATATCTCTTTTTTTAATTAACATATAATGTATTATTAGCTCCAGCAGTACAGGTCTGTGAATCACCAGGTTTACATACTTCACAGCACTTACCGTAGCACATACACTTCCCAACACCCATAACCCAACCACCCTCTCCCAACCCCCCCAACCCCCGCAACCACCCTCTCCCAAACCTCACCCCTCCCCTCACAACCCTGTTTGTGAGATTAGGAGCTTCTTATGGTCTGTCTCCCTCCCTATCCCATCTTGTCCACAATATCTTTTTAAAACCCCTTCCCCGTCGGAAGTTTACAGCGCTCTCTAAGCCAGTACATAACTGGTCAAACATGCTTGGAGCACTTGTCTCTACCCATACATCTACACTTTATTTATATTGATGATTTATTTTTGGTTCAGTGGTGCTTTTTAGTGAGCTTATTTTTTTTAACTTGCATTCATTTCCTTTGCAATTATCACAAAGCAACAACGAATATTTTTCTATCTACCTCCGATGCAAACAATTCACCTGGCTTTTAAACAATTTATTTTCTAAGTGACTCTCTACAGATAAAATTATTTTAGTAACGTATTTACATAATTAAATAAATTATTTAATAAATAAATAAATAATAATAATTTATATTATATTTATATAATTTATATAATTTATATTATATTTATATATAATTATATATTATATATATTATATATAATATAAATTATATTTATATAATTTATATTATATTTATATAAAAAATTTAATAATAAATAAATAAATTATTTTAGTAACGTATTTACATAATTAAGACATTTGGCATTATAACAATGAAACCTCTTCTGCTTTGAAGATAGAACACTTAAAAATTCAGAGAAAAGATGTCTCCTTTTAAAAAGTCTGCTTGACATCTCACTCTCCATATTCAATTGGGTAAATTTCAGTAAGTTGAAAAGAAGATACAATCCTTGTAAACCCCAAGTTACAATAGCAGATCACACAGGAAATCTCTGATCTCATTTGTGGAAAACGATAATTTCAACACTTTAGTTCCCGGGTTCACTGGCTCAAAGGGCATATATACATCAAAAACATCTTTGTAAAACAATTTAACAATTATGCAGCACATAGCGATGGGTATAAATCAGTCTCAATGTATACCTGATCTTGTTTTATGAACGTTGTTAACTAGTTTCGGAAAAGAGGGTCAGATATTCTAGACTGAATTCCATTTGAACTGATAACTAAAGGCTCTGAACTGCAGTGTTTGCCCTGAAAGTGGGAAGATTGGGCTGTATTAAGCTTCTCAGTTGTAAAGATTCTGTGGATTTTATGGTCAAATTACTTTAATAAGCTGTTAACCCCCAATCCCTGGTGCTGGATAGTAAGGGTGATTTGAATTGACAAGAAACGGCTCATTTGGTTCTCAAATCAAGAAAAAAAAAATTCATTTGGTTTGCTATTCTCAGAAACATGGTTAATAGTGTCTTTCTTTCTTTTTTTTTTTTTTTTTAAAGATTTTATTCACTCATTTGACAGACAGATCACAAGTAGGCAGAGATTCAGGCAGAGAGAGAGGAGGAAGCAGGCTCCCTGCCGAATGGAGAGCCCGATGCAGGGCTTGATCCCATGACTCCGGGATCATGACCTGAGCCGAAGGCAGAGGCTTTAACCCACTGAGCCACCCAGGTGCCCCAATAGTGTCTTTCTTTTTAATTATTCATCCAGGTTGTAAATATTTTTTAAAAAATTACACAGGAAATAAAAGCAAATTTTTAAAAATGGTTGTGTCTATATAAATGACTTGCAGTTATGATCATTAAAAAAATGTATGTAACTTATGAATGGCCCACGAGTGTCCCCCATGGGATTATGGAGAGCCTTGTGATTTACCCAGGCACAGTCCAGAAATGGAAGATCCTTAGTAAGTTACCTGGCATATGTTGTGTAACCCTTAGTGCTTTTATTCCCTAAGTAGAATCAAGCAAGTTTTGTATGAGCATGTGTGTACATTTGTGCATGTGTGTGCGTATGTGCTTGTGCGTGCATGAGGGGGTGAGAGGTAGAGGTGGGGATCATTGTCTATAAAAGGATACATGAGAATCTTGGCATCCTATCTACAAAAACATGCCAGAAACTCTGACATAAATTTCCTCTTAGAATTATATATTGGATTTTATTTCTGATTACATGAGCATTTCAAGTCAAGCATAATTTTTTTTTCTGGGATTTTATACACATGATGCAAAAACACATTCACAGAATTTTAAGAGGCAGGTTGGGCAAAGGGCCAGAGAGTCTGAAAGGAAGGAGAGATGAGCCTTTACAGGGAATGTCATTCCAATGGTTAAGGAGAGCCGAAAAGATAAGCGCTGGTAAATTTTCCACATGGTGTCACATGGAAACATTAGCAAGGGGGCACTTCAAGGTGGGTCCTTCACGGAGCCCATAAGCAATGCTGCCCCTGTGTGTTCCTTGTCCCTGATGAATCAGGTCCTCTGAAAATTTAAACAGGTCTCCTGTTTTCTTCCTCTCTAAACTGAACGTTTCTTCCCTCATGTCACAGAGCTCTAGGTCTGGTGTCATTTAACTGGACTCTTACACTGTACCTTTTATTGGGAGGCCATTTTTTCCCCCTTTTGAGTTGTTCCCGAATAAAAGGTTTTTACTGAGAGAGTGGAGAGGGAAGTAATATGTAGCACCATTTCAAAAACCTTGGATTTTGCCTTCAGCCCTTGGGGGTAGATAAGAAAGACAAAGCTGCAATGTAGCTCATAAGGTTCACCTCCTCTGGTGCCTATTATCTGAGTGTATGGCTGGTTATGTGGGACAGTTTGGGTGTGGCCTGATAGGAGGCGACTAAACCATGGGGCTGGTAGGCCCACGGAGACCCAGGAGATGAATGTTAAGTAGCATATTGAATGATCATGATAAGTGAGGCAATCAAAACGAACATTTACTAAATTTTTTTTTTTTTTTTATTTAGGAGTGAAATCTTCTCCTTCCAAAGAAAGAAAACTCATGTAGGCACCCTCTCTTGCTGCTCCTTCTTTGGTAATTAAAAGTCCGGTGGTCACATTAATTGCAAATACAGTCGCATGTCATAATTAGAATGTTCATTCCAAGATGTTAACTATCACACACTTGGTTCTACATTTTGGTATATTTTTGGCAGCCCTAGCCACTAGTCCACCCCAGCACTGGAAAGGGGCTTGGTTCATCTCCTCTCTATCATTCTGCCTCCATCCCATAACCCCGCAAAAATTACAACAAAAATTTGTGATTAACAAAAATTGTATATATTTAGGTTGCACAGTATGTTTTGATATACATATACATTGTGAAATGATCACTACAATCAAACTAATTAACATGCCCGTCACCTCGCATAGTTATCTTTTGTGGGCATGTGATGAGAACACTTGAGATCTATTCTCTTAGCAAATTTCAAGGATACTGTACAGTATTATTAGCTGTAGTCACCATGCTCGACATTAGGTCTCCAGAACTTATTCATCTTAGAACTGAAAGTTTGTACCCTTTGAACAACATCTCCAAAATTCCACCACCTCCAACTCCTGGTAACTACCATTCTATCTACTTTCTGCTACAATGAGCTCAACTTTTAATTTAATTTAATTTAATTTTATTTCATTTCATTTTACTTTATTTTATTTTATTTTTATTTTTAAAATTCTACCTATAAGTGAGATCATGCAATATTTTTTAAAGTTTCTGACTTATTTTATTTAGCACAATATCCTTCAGTTTCATCCATGTTGTTGTAAATGGCAGAATCTCCTTTTTTTGGGCAGAATATTATCATATACACATTTGTATGTACATTGTAATGGTATATTACATTATATATATCATATATTCTTTATCCATTCATCCTTTGATAGACACTTAGGTTGTTCTACTGTAAATAACGTTGCAGTAGCCATGGGAGTGCAGCTCTCCCTTTGAGATAACGATTTCATTTCCTTTGAGTATATATACCCAGAAGTGGGATTGCTGGATCACATGGCAGTCCCATTTTTAATTTTTTTGAGAAAACTCCACAATGTTTTTGATGGTAACCATGCCAGTTTACATTCCCACCAACGGTATATACAAGTTCCCTTTTTTCCACATCCTTGCCAACACTAGTTATCTTTTGACTTTTTGATAATAGTCATTTCATCAGGTAAGACAATACCTCATTTTGATTTTGATTTGAATTTCCTTGATGATGAGTGATGTAGAACGCACTTTCATATACCTGTTGACCATTTTGTGGCTTTTGTACAACTATCTATTCATATCTTTTGCTCATTCAAAATGTTTTAAAATTATTTTAGGGAGGGAAGCAGCAGAGGGTGAGGGAGAGAGAGAATCGCAGACAGACTCCCTGCTGAGGGCTGAGCACATCATGGGCTCGATTCCAGGACCCTGACCCACGACTTCAGTTGAAATCAAGAGTCGGTCACTCAACGGACTGAGCCAACCAGGTGTTCCTCTTCTGCCCATTTTTAGATCAGTTTTTGCATGTGTGTGTCTGTTGAGTTGTATGAGTTCCTTATATGTTTTGGACATGAACTCCTAATTGGACGTATGGTTTGTAAATATTTTTTCTAATTCCATACTTTGGTTTTCACTCAGTTGTTTACTCCCCTTACTGTACAGATATTTTTTCAGTTTGATGTAGTCTTCCTTGTCAATTTTTACTTTTTCATCTGCTTTTGATGTCAAGCCCAAAAAACAATTGCCAAGTCTGGTATCAAGGAGTTTTTCTCTCATGTTTCTTCTAGGAGTTTTAAGCTTTAAGGTTCTACATTTAAGTCTTTCATACATTTTGAGTTGATTCTTGTGTATGGCATCAGATGGGGTCCAGCTTCATTCTCTTACATATGGCTGTCCGGTTTTCCCAACACTGTTGGAGATATTATCCTTTCCCCATTGTGTATTCTGGCATTGTTGTCAAGGATTAACTGATGATGTACGTGTGAGCTAGTATTTTAAGTAGGGAGATAAAATAATCAAATCTAGGTTTCAGGAATAGGAATGTGGTTCCTGTGAGAAGGATTGAAAGTGAGCACACATTTACGCCAGACAAGGCTATCACACTTTGTAAAGGAAAGGAACAATGTATTATATGAGTTTTTCTAACCAGAATTTTGTTTGGCAGTAAGCATGGAGCTGGTGTTGGAAATCTTTGTTAAAATAGTAAATGATCAGATAGGGATAGGAGTTCTTCCAATAACTTCGTTAAAACCATTATAGTAATATAGTAGAGACACAGTAAAATCTGGAAATAGGATAGAGATAGATTTTAAATGCATACTTTGTGAAGTAGCAATTAAATATACATCAAAAACAAGAAACAATGCCTCGATGTGGCTCAGAATTCTTTTACTTTGGTTGTTTATGACATCATTATGAGAAATGAGAAAGTCGGAGGAGGGCCTATTTGGGCTAGAAGGGGTATAAGTTTTATGATTGTTTATACATTCATGAGATAGGTTTCTTGGATTAGTTTTAGAGCATATTCAAAAGTGAGTGGTCTGGAAGGGTCAGACAACAGCTGAGTAAGTTGGGATGGTGAGAAAAAAAAAAAGGGCCACATTCAGATTATTGCATTTTCAGTGGAGCAGGGTTTGGGTCAGGGAGAAGTGTTCTCACAGAAAAGCCTTTTTCATACACTTTATTGTCTTCACCAGGATCAGCACTAAGAATAGTAACAGAAGGTGAGGCTAGATGTGTTACAGGCTTTTGTCAAAAAAATCAATCATTTTTCTGAAGCGAGAAGGAGCCAAGCACTGGTATTTAAAACTGTCTTTAAACAAGAGTGAGGCATGATAGATGCAGGAAGACTTGACTAGCAGAGAAATGAAATGAATAGAACTAATATGGCATAGCAGGAATAGATGCAAAGTGAGTAATTCTGAACACCTTGTAGAGAGACAGGCGTCATTATTTCCCATGCTCTGATCGCCAAGAAAGATAGGAGGAAGGCAGATAGTGTTATTATCCCAGAAAGACAGAGAGGCAGAGGACCATATTTTTAACAAATAAGAAGAAGTCCTTTTTATAAATGAGATAAAATTAAGTAAAATTTAAAATTTGTAAAACATAGAGGCTACTTTCATTTTTAGGTCATTCCAGTAATTCCAATATGGTAGACAATGCCGTGCACCAAAGGCTCAAGGCAGATCCTGCCTCTCTTTTAGCAATACAAGCAGCGTGGGCATGAGTTCTAAGGGTCAACTGCTTGGACTTCATTCTAAATTGCCATATAATCTGGGGGGTGACTACACATCTCTCTGCTCCTCATGTTTTTGGTGCCTACCTCATCAAAGTGATAACCAAATTTGTTTTTCCATGTAAAGCACTTAGAACAGGGCTTGTATAGTCTCTGTTTAATAACTAAATAACATGCATGTGGGGAAAAAGTGTGGCTCCAAATTCAAAGGATATATTTCAATATAAAGAGGACTCAACAAGGTCTTTCTTTCTATTTTAGAAATAATTTTAGTCCCAAGAACTCCCCAAATGTACTCACTTTTCTTAGGTCTTCCATCCTCTGGAGAGTTACTGAAGCTCAGAGAAATCAGGATGGAAACTCAGGGACAGAATGGGTTTCCCTGGGTTAGTTCTAATTCTTCCAAAATCCTTAAAATGGCATCTGGGCTCAGTTCCTGCCCCCAACAAAACAAAGAATAGATAAGAGAATTAAGAAAGAAATGACAAGTGAAAATGAAATAATATTTGGGTATGTGCTGCCATGATTCCTTTACTCCAAAATTCTTTCCTTATTCCTGTTGGAAGCAAAGAAGATTTCATTTTAAATTGGATCCTGAGGGTTAAGTAAAATCAATAAAGAACTTCAGAGTGCAGAGAACTTAAATTACTAATATTCTCTGGGACAATGAAATTTATCACTATGTCTACCCTAGTGAAGAATTTATTTGCTTAGAAATTATCAAAAAAACATAAATTATGAAGATTTATTTCACAGGCACTTTTATTGATCTCATTTTCAAAAATGCACAGATTTTTGGAGGCAAGACACAAAGTAAAAAAGGTTCTCGAAATACACATGTGACATGAGCTATGGTGATTTTGGAAGGTCTATAATTTCACAAGTGTTACAGGCATATATTTCTACAAGGAAAACCTTAAGATAGCATTCAGTCATTTAAAAATATTTCCAACTTAGTCATTTGGGCTTTCCCATAGTATTTGCTATTCAGCGTAGCTGCAGGTCAAGTGTTCTGATCTACCCTTAACACTCACACCTCAGTACCTATGCATAGATATACTTTGATATTCTTATTTGCAAGTGTGACCCAGAGAACTTTTAGTTTTACAGGTTTCTAGGGCAAAACAATTTGTAGTTAATAAGAGCCTTCTTTCCTAAGTGCATTTCTTCCACCAGTCACATCTTCAAAGCAATATTTATGGGCGGGGGGAGTGGGGGGAAACCTAAATGGGGAAGAAATGATGAAAAAGTGAGTTAGAGATTGCATGGTACTAAATATTTATTGCACAAAAACACTGATTTTATCTGAAGAACTCCTTGGAGGGTAAGTGAACACTCCAGTCCAACTGCAGCCCGTCTGCTTTGCCTACAATTTGGCTGATTTTCTCTGGCTCTCAGGTTATGTTTGAGTAAATAACTTGTGAATATTGATAAGCTAATAATTACTTGCCCCTGCATATAATGGTGCCAAAGTGTGTATGCATATTGAAACAATATATGTTGCATTTTTTAAAACACCATATTCAATGATTTGAGTATAAAGGATGATGATACTAGGGTCTGATAAAAATAGTTTCAATAAGTTTTTAGTGAATTCTTTTATTAATAATTGAAATTACACAAATTAAAATACACAAAATACAGAAAACGGGTGATGAAGGAAATAAAAGACACTCATAATTCCACCCACCAGAAGTTATTATTTTGAATTCCTTTGGTATGCTTTGTATTGCATGTATGAAATATTGCATGTATGAAATATTGCACGTATGAAATATTGCATGTATGAAATATTGCACATATGAAATATTGCATGTATGAAATATTGCATGTATAAAGCTCCTCATACCTGTCCTCCCTAGTGGTAATTACTACCATCAAATGGTGCTAATAACTCTTAGATATCCTTTTGTAATTTGTACTACTATGAAAGCAATATATACTATTGTTTTGTACTTTTGTAACTTAGAGAAGCAATTTTATAATATATATATCCTTTTGCAACTTTTAAACCGAGCCCACATTTTAGTTATTTATCTATGTTAATGTATCTCGGTCCAGTTTTTCTTTTTTCTGCTATAAAAATACTCTGTTGTTTGAAAAAAATTGTAGTGACTACAATTGCTGAGAAGGAATGATGCAGTTTCCCTGCATTGCTGTAACAAACAGTACCGCAGCGAAGACGCTTGGAGGTGTCTCCTCGGCAAACGTGAGTGTTTCTCTAGGACACGCTGCAGGATTGCTTAGTTCTGAGGGTGTTGATATCTTCAGCTTTACTAAGTGTTGTCAAGTTGCACCGTGAGAGGGTTTTATCAATTCATATTTTCACCATGTGACCATCTGTATACTGGTGTCCCCTTCCCCTCACCACCACCAATTAGTGGTTTGATGTTGCATGTTGGTAGTGATGGGTAATTCATTTTCCTGTTAATTTGCATTTTTCTTAGTATAAGGGGATGTCAAGAACTACACATGTAGTAATTCGTGACTCAAGTTTTCAGTGTTCTTCACTTCAGTGAATGACATCACTGTCCATCTGGTTGTGCCAGCCAGAAATGAGAAGTCATTCTTGATCCTTTTATCTCCTCCATTGATCACCACTGTCTTTTTTTTTTTTTAAAGATTTTATTTATTTATCTATTTGACAGAGAGAGAGATCACAAGTAGGCAGAGAGGCAGGCAGAGAGAGGAGGGGGGGAAGCAGGCTTCCCGCCAAGCAGAGAGCCCAACATGGGACTCGATCCCAGGACCCCTGAGATCATGACCTGAGCCGAAGGCAGCAGCTTAACCCACTGAGCCACCCAGGCACCCCACACCACTGTCTTTTGATTCTTCCTCCCAAATGCATTTCACTACCTCTCCCTTATTGACATCTCCACCAGCATCCTGGTCCAAGCCACCACCTTTGGTCTGTGTGGAACTATACTGAACTCCCAGGTGGCCTCCCAGGGCACAGTATTGTCTTTGTACACTGCATTATCCATCCACACATCAACTTGGATAATCACTTTTCAAGAAAATTATAAACCTACATTAATTTTTTAGTTGAGTAGTTAAAATGAGCAGGCAATATATAATTCTCTCTCTGTCTCTGTCTGTTCCCGTCTCTCTTTCTCACACACAGGTATCCGCTAACAAAACTAAAGAAATAGTTCTGTTTTCTAAGCCTCAGTTAATTAATTAATTAATTAATTAATCCTTTTGTTCAAAATCTAGCAATATTTCAACACATCGATAAATTATTAACATAAGGCTTGGTACTTTTAATACAATATTTTTCAATCTAATGTGAGATTCTTTTCCACAAAATTAAACACAGCCACTTAAAATCTGAAGATATTACTTCTAGTCCTTACTTATTACCCACCAGCCATTTGACTTTGAAGAAATTGAAGTTTAAGAATATCTAACTAGGAATCTAAACACCAAACACTTCCCTACAGTTGAATGTTATAATATTGTATTATTATATGTACATATATATGTACATATAATAATGTATAATATAATGTGATATTACAATGATCATCCATTTAAAAAATTCCATTCGTCTTGGTATTTTTTCCTCAAACCATCATGATCTAAATTACAATGTACTATTCATCTTTTCACATGACCGTATTGAGTAAAATTTTCAGTCAGATAGTATTTTCCTACTTGTAAATCCCTGATCGTGAGCCCATTAGGTGCATTCTCATGGAAAGGCAAAGCTAGATAGTACATTTCAGTTAATTTTGGTCAGTTTCTTTTACAAAGTTTATATTTTTAGACAATTTAATCCTTTTTGTGTATATTAAGGTATTTTTTCAACCTTTTAAAGGCTAGAATCCCATTTGTATGTCCAAGTTAATAAATTGCAAATGAATAATACTTTTGTTCAGACAATAAGTTAATGATATACAACTTTGGAATATAGCATGTATAACTACTTGTGGAGCTATTTAAAGATAGTGACCCAGCTGTTGAAAAGTTTTATATCAGTCTATTATTTGGGAGGTGCTATGGATTGGGAATGCCAAAACCACTAGCTTGAGATCTAAGTGAAATATTTTGGTTTAGCCTTAGGAATGATCTCTCTATATAGGAACATTTGAATTTTTTATGTGATACTGCCCTTAGGAAAACTTGTTACTATCTCTACTATGTATTTCCCAGAGAGAAGATATTGAAGTCTCTGATGTTTTTAAGTGCATTAACTGAACAAAAAAATGATTTTTCTCATAAATATCACCATTGCAACAGCCCAAATATACAACTTTTTAAATGTTCTTTAATACTTCAAAGTACATAGAATTAGTTCTAATATGAAGCAGAGATGAGGGGCTACTACTGGTTTTCTGCTATCCATTTTCAATCACTTATGTCCTTACAGGTTCAAAGGAGGCCTAGAAAATGCCCTTAATCCCTGAAGGAACCACGGATTCCTGGGGGAAAAATGCCCTGCGTACCATCTTTGACCACTTAATGCAGACTTTTTGGATTGACTTGCAAGCAGTCATACATCAGACTATAAATTGCCTGACATAATTTCTCTAATTAAGAGCTAAAGATTGTGTTGTATGTGTTGATTCTAGCATACAAAGAAATTCCATTAACAAGTTAGAATTTGTTGATTCAGTCAAGAAATTACATTTTCCAATATTATTCTGAAATCCGATTTTTAAAGAATGAATATTCTATTAGGTCAGTAATGAATTATTTGGAGCAGTATATTAACTTCCTGGGGCTTTCATAAAGTATCACTCACTGAGTGGCTTAAAATAAAAAATTTATTCTTTCACAGTTCTGGAAGCTGGAAGTCCAAACCCAAGGTGTTGGATGGGCCACCCTCCCTCCATAGTCACTAGGGAAGGATCTTTCCTTGAATTCTCCAGCTTCTGTAGTCTAGGTGTTCCTTGGTTTGTGGCAGTATGACTTCAATCCTGCTTCTGTATTCACATGATCTTTTCTGTGTGAGTCTTCACATAGTGTTCTCTATCTCTCTTTTCTCTCTCCATCCTTCTGTATGTATGTGCTCAAATTGTCCTCTTATAAGAACACCAGTCACATTGAATTAAGGGGCCACTCTACTCCAGTGTGAACTCATCTTAATTAATTATATCTGCAAGGATGCTTTTCCCAAGTAAGGTCCCAAACGGGGTGCTAGGGGATAGAATTTCAACCTGTCTTCTTCAGGGGCTACAATCAACCATAACAGATAACTAAAAATATTAAAATATTGATTATTAATTGCTGGGTATGGGCATATGGAAGGTCTATCAAAATGCAAGTTTCATGAAGAGTAGAAATAAATTGTTTATTTTTGAAAAGTAGAAATACATAATGCATGAAAATATTTGCTCAATTTAGCTGAAAAATTATGTGTTATGCACAGTGTGTAAGTGAAATTTCTCCATCATAATCACCAACTCAGGAAAATGTGCCTAGGAAATTACTCTCACCCTGTGGTCAGCTAATCATTAATAATTTGTTGCTATTATATCCCTTAATAATTTGTTGTTATTATATCCCTTAATCTGTTAAGATGAGCTAAACTTGATGGTTACCCATATCACAGCATTACTTTAATGTGCTGCATGGTAGACTCTATAGAGAGGAAGAGCAGAATTCTGGAGACAGGTTGACTCATCTGGAGTCCAGGCTCTGTCACTGACCAGCAGCATGACCCTAGGAAATTTGTTTACCATCTCTCTCCATCCTTTTCTTTAACTGTACAGTAAGGACACTCAAAGGAGCTACTCAGTAAGGTTGTTCTGAAGTAAGTGAAACATCTAAATATGTAGAAAGAGTTTGCCAAATAGCAATTTCTTAATAAAAATATTCTATTTTGCTTACTATTAAAATTCCAATCCCCATTCTATATATGAAGCAACTATTATCTTTTAGACAAATAAAACATAACTAACTGTATTTAAAAAGGAACTTAGAAACAACAGGTGTTGATGAGAATGCAGAGAAAGGGAAACCGTCTTACACTATTGGTAGGAATGTGAACTGGTGTAGGCACTCTGGAAACAGTATGAAGTTTCCTCAAAAAGTTAAAAATAGAGCTACCCTATGATCCAGCAATTGTAGTACTAGTTATTTACCCAAAGAATACAAAAATACTAATTCAAGGGGGTACATGCACCCTGATATTTATAACAGCATTATCCACAATAGCCAAATTATGGAAGCAGCCCAATTGTCCGTTGACTGATGAATGGATAAAGAAGATGTGGTACATATGGTCAGATAAAAACAAATACTGTATGATTTCACTCATATGTAGAATTTGAGACACAAAGCAAGTAAACAAAGGTGGAAAAAAAGAGAGAAAAGTAAATCAAGAAATGGACTCTTAACTCTCTAGAACAAACTGATGGTTACCAGGGGGAGGTGGGCAGGGGACAGGTTAAACAGGTGATGGGGAATAAGAAGGGCACTCATGGTAAGAACCAGGTGTTGTATGAAAGTATTGAATCACTAAAGTGCACACCAGAAAGTAATATTATGCTGTATGTTAACTAACTGGAATTTAAGTAAAAACTTAACGAGAAATAAAAAGAAACTCAGGACAATTTAATTCCATATGTACCCCTTAACCAATGCCATATATACCTGCCCAGTTGGGGATTGCTGTTGGATTGGAGACCTTCCAGATGCTCTCATTCTGCTATCTATTCCACATCTTTTGACCATACAGATTGTGGCTGAATGAAAATAGTAATTCTTTTATTACTGAAATGAGACCGTACTCTTTGCAATTTGTATTTGCCAACCTCTTCCCACTCCTACGACACCAGGTCTTAAAAAAATTTCATGATTGTATGCTCTTTTAAAACCTGTCAAATAGTCCACAATATGGGATTAACAGTGTATTTAGAATTTTTATTCATAATTATATGAAATCTGTTGTAAGAATCTGAGTATGAGTCTTCTCATGTATGTGTACACATCTTTATTGGGTAAATACCTGGAAATCAATTTTACCATGTTCCGAATCTTGTGATTTTTAATTTTGCACTGTTAAATTGGCTTCAAAAATAGTTATTTTTCCTTATGTTCTGGTGCTTTTGCAATGTCTAAAAATATTTCCAAATATCCTTACAGATACTTGATATTTTAAAAATTTTAATATTTGACATGCTATCTTATTATTTTTATTTATATTAATATATAATAATTACATAATATATAATCATATGATTATTCAATGTATAAATTTTTGTGGCATTATTTTTTCTGTAGCATACATTAGTCTTTGTTTTAGTCTATCTTCTAATTTTTTTATATTTTATAGATCAGCTGTAATTCAAATATAAATGTTGTTGATGTTTTTAGAAATCTCCTACAACAAATAATCACAAACTTACTATTCTCTAATTTCATCTAATATTTTTTTAACACGCATTTATACACAGAACTCTTTAATCCACCTGAAAATAATTTTCGGGAGTTCTGAGGTATTACTTTATAATAGATTTTTCAAGACAGAAGGCTGGCTTAAATACTATTTAGTAAATAATCCATTTATTATTTATTACATATGAATACACAACATATTAAGCCATGGAGGCACATCACATTTTTAAACTGTGTCTTGGATTTACTCAAAATAGCTACCCACTGAATGAGATTAGAAACTTAATACAACTTATATTCATATAGTCTCTATACCCTCTCTCCTCTTTTTTCCGTTTTGAAGTTATTTGCATGAAATAGAATTCTAGATAGATTGTTATTTTCACAAATAACTTCAATATAATTTAACAAAGTTATATAATTAATTAAAACTTTGCTTGTTGAATCCAAATTCATCCTCTGCCATCATTTCCTTCTTACTGGAGTTACAACCTATAGATATTTTTTAGAGATAATCTTATAGCAGTACTTTAGTGCTTGCATTCATAAAAACGTGTACATTTTATTCTCATACTTTATTTTTATTATCAGTTTATGTAATTATATGTTCTAATTTATTTTCTTCCAGTATAGATGAGTTTAATATATAAATTAAGTTTCTCCAATATATGTAATAGCCTGTGTGTTATATATTCCAGTATACACAAATTTAATATATGTCCTGCAAATTACTTCAGTTTGGTGGGACAAAGATGTTTTATTTGATAAATATTACTAAAGTAAAATACTCACCATTCAGGGAAGATAAAATTGTATTTCTATTTTATACCATAACAAAAACCACGTCCAAATGAATTAAAGATTTAAATGTAGAATGTAAGGTGGTAGAAATCTTAATTGAAAAATTAAAAGATGTATTTTAATCTATGGCTAGCTGAAACATCTTAGCCACAAAAACACCATAATCTATAAAACATGAAATTGATTTATTAATTTAAAATTAAAATTAGGGTGCCTGGGTGGCTCAGTCAGTTAAGTGGCTGCCTCCAGCTCAGGTCATGATCCCAGACCTGAGTCCCGATTGAGTCCCGAATCAGGCTCCCTGTTCAGTGGAGAGCCTGCTTCTCTCTCTCCCTCTGCCTGTTGCTTTGCCTATTTGTGCTCTCTATCTTTCTGTCAAATAAATAAATAAAATCTAAAAAAAATCCATTTAAAATTAAATTAAAAAATCATGGAATAAAGTATTTTATAAACAAAACCAACAAATAAAAGATAGATTGAGAATGATATTTGAAGGACTTGTTAATAATGGTTTAAGGACTAGAATATGCAATTTGAGTAACAAAAAAAAATGGGCAGAGGAAGGACAAAAGATAAGAATAGATCAGAGGAAAGCAAATACAAGTGGATGATAAATATTTCAAAAGATACTCTGGTATTAATGAGAATACAAATTGAATTAATAAAAACATACAACTTTATTACCATTCAATTAATAATTAAAAAATAAACACAACTGATTGTTGGAAAAGGAATAGTGTACTTTCATGCATTGCAGATGAAAATGCAATGACTTAGTGAAAATACTTGGGAATTTTTAGCCCATAATTCAAAAGATAATGTTATGTTGGCATTGGCTTTTGTCTACCAGAATTTGTAGTTGCAAAACCACACAACCGGATATGAAGCAATGGATCTCCATAGTGAAAAAAAGAGCAATTTGGGATCTATCTACAGCACACATATGACAAAGATCATAAAAATAATACATTGATAGTTCTATATCTGAAAGTGGCAAACGAAACTGTTTCTTAACAAAACTCCTAATATCAATAATTAAAACAGATCCCAATGGAAAATAAAAAAGAAAAACATAGTTAAAGGCAAATGTGAGCTGTAAAGACAACTAAGAGAATATGTACTTGGGACTGAAGGCCTAAAGAGGTGAGTATGGAGAATGGGCACTACTTTTCCTTTTGAGGCATTTGTAGATTCTAACTCTTGAGACTGGGATAGACAAAAATTAGAGTTCATATTCAAAAAAACAGAGGAGGCTTGGTACACCTCATAAGCTTTCAAGTAGGATGCTGAAGGATGACACTCCAGGAGTAAGTGTGAACTAATGATAAATGCTCACTAGCCTTGATGCCCAAGACCAAATTAATTCAATCCCAGATTGGATTTAAGTAGCAAATTCTCTACAAGGAAGTCATAAAAGACCTGTATATTTCCCCTACAATATTTAGTATTTGATATTCACTGAGTTCAAAAAAAAAAAAAAAAACAACAGCATTTGATTCTTTAAGATGACAAGACTTGACCAAAAATCAGGAGTAAATAACATAAAATAGATATAAATCCAAAGAAGTTCTAGAAATGGAATTGTCAGACATAAATTTTTTAAATTAAGACTTTGTCAGAGTATTTTTAAGTCTATGGCAAAATTGTGAGGAGGGTACAAAAATTCCATGAACTCCCTACTTGCCCCTCCCCTGACATAACCTCCTCATTATCAACATCCCACACTAGAGTAGTACATTTGTTACAACTGATGAACTTACAATAACACATCATAATCATCTAAAATTCATATTTTATGTAAGAATTTGATCTTGGTGTTTTACATTCCATGAGTTTGAGCAAATGAATAATAACATGTATCTATAGTGTCATAGAAATTATTTTCCCTGCCCTAAAAATGCTCTTTGGTCTGCCTATTCATCCCTCTCTCCCCCAGACATAGACTTTTAAACAATATAGTTCAGGTGTTCAAGAATTTTATTTGAGAGAGAGAGAGAGAAGGAAACCATGTGAGTAGAGGATGGGGAGGGGCAGAGAGAGAGAGGGAAAGAGAATCCTCAAGCAGACTCCCCACCAAGTGAAGAGCCTGACCCAGGGCTCAATCCTAGAGCCTGAGACTATGACCTGACCCCAAATCAAGAGTCAGCCCCTCAACCAATTGAGCCATACAGGTGTCCAAAAATGTTCAAGAAGTTTTTAAAAATCAGCAAAGAATTAGAAACTATACAAAATATCAAATTTAAATTTTGGAATAAAACCTATAATTTCTGAAAATTAGGAATTTACTGGGTGAGTTTCTCAGCAAGTTAGACCTATTAAAAGCAAGTTAGTGTCCTGAAAGTGAGGTCCAAAGAAAATATTTTAGGCTGAAGCCCTGAGAAGCAAAATAAGTGCAAAACTCATAATAGAGCACGAGAGATACACGGAATACAGAAAAAGATCTAACATACACGGAATTGAATGACCAAAAAATAGAAGAGAGAGGGAATATGACAGAAGAAATATTTGGTGACAAAATCATTAAAATTGTTTGGAAACAGGAGACAAAATTCGCAAAATCAAGATGGCGTCTAAATCCCAAATATAAATGAAGCTATAAAACCACCCTGAGTCCACCACAGTGTAACTGCCAGAAACTAATATGAGAAATGTAAACTCGAAGCAGCCAGAAAATGAAGAGAGGGAAAAAAAGTGCATTATCCTCAAAGAAGCAATAAGAGGATTAAATTGCTAACACCTCAGTTAAGCAAACAAATTCAGAGACAATGGAATATCTTGAAAATACTGAAGAAATAGAAATGCCAACCTTTTATACCCACAAAAATATATTTTAAATATGAAGGTATAGTGAAGAGTCTTCAATATACCAAACCATGATAAAATTGATCACTAGCAAACCATAATACAGGAAATCAAAGGTTGCTTTTAAGACAAAAGAGAAATGGAGTGCCTGGGTGGCTTAGTCAGTTAAGCATCCAACTCTTAATTTTAGTTCAGGTCATGAATTTAGTGTTGTGAGATTGAGCCCCTCATCAGACTCTGCACTGGGCACAGGTTCTAGGTAAGATTCTCTCTCCCTTCCTCTGTCACTGCCCCCCCCCACCATCACTTAAAAAAAAAAGACAAACTGGAAATAATCACAGAGGGCCATGTAGAAAATAAGAAAACATGAAGAACAGTGAAAGGTAAGTATGTGGGATTCTAATAGAATATGATTGCAAAAAGTAATAACCAGAATATCTTGCTTTGTTAAGATATAAATGGAATTAAATACCATTTATTATACTTCAATATTACTAATATAATATGTAATATACTGATTTATCAAATCTCAATAATGTGATTTGAGATGGCAATGCATGAGTTAAATTCTGCCTGTGGTCAGAAAATTGTAAAAAAGGGGAATATAAGTTTTAGGCTTTGAAATGTCAAGGGTTCAGTATATAATCTCTAGAACGGGACTGTCCAATATGGTAGCCATTAGCTATATGTGTCTATTTAATTTTAAACTTAAATTAAAAATTCTGTTCAGTCTAGCCACATCTTAAGTGTATAAGAGCTATCTGTAGCTAGTGGTTATTGTTTTGAACAACACAGATGTAGAATATTTCCATCATTGTAGAAATTCCTACTAGACAGTATTGTTGTAGAAAAACCACTGCAAGAGTAGCAAAATTGTCATTAATAAACACATAAAAGTGTAATTGAATCATAAGAGGTCAACAAATAATCTTAAAGAAGAGAAGATTAAATTTGTAAATTTAAAATAAAATGAATAATTCTAATAAATGCAAATAACCAAGTAATGTAAATAAAAAGAAAACAATTATCAGAATGGATACTGATAGTGATACTTCAGTGATATGTACCTTTAAAATAAACACAGAAAAAGATTAAATTGAAAAGGATGGAAAAAAGATAACACTTGCAAAAGAAAAAAAAGTATAGCGATAGTGATATAATACAAAGTAGATATTAACAAGAAGCAGAGGGAAGGACATTTCATAGTGTTGAACTATTGTACCAGAAAGGAAGATATTGCAATTCCAAATTTATATGAGCCAAAAAAACATAACTTCAAATTCATAAATAAAAATGGACAGATGAAAGAGAAACTGACAAATCTAAAAATAACATTAACGTATCTCTCTCAGTAACTTATGAAACAAACAGAAAAATCAGCAAGTGTATTGAAGATGGATAACAATATTTGCAAATGATAAAATTGGCATATATAGAAGCCTTCTTTCGACAATTGTAGAATGCAACACTTTTCAACTCTTCATGGAACATTTATCAAGATTAACCATAAACTGGGACATCAAGTATTGCTCAAAAGTTTAAAGACTTTTGAGTCTTTAAAGTCTTTAAAGACTTTCTGACTGCAGTGGAATTAAGCTAAAAATCAGTAGTAAACAGATAATTTGAAAATTGCCTTATGTGGGAAAATACTTCTAAAATATCTAGGGCCAAAGTAGAACAGAAATAGTAACCCAAAATATGTTGAACTAAATTTTAATGGCAATATCATCTATAAAGTTCACAATGGACTTCTTGCAGCAGTGTGCAGTAGGGCACAGTTGGCTATATTTCCTGCTGCAACATCAGAGAAAAATGAAATGATGAACTGTAAAAATTATATTCTTAAAGACATGAAGAACTGTAGAAACAATGAGCAATAGATGAATTAATAAAGTACCCCAAAGAAAAAGCCTTTTTTAGCGATAGGCAACTGACCATTTTGTTTCTTTGTACCATTTGGCAATTTTATTTTATTTTTATTTAAAAAAAGATTTATTTATTTATTTCACACACACACACACACACACACACACACAATGCATGCACAAGTGGGGGGAGCAGCAGGCAAAGAGAGAGGGAGAAAGAGGCTCCCTGCTGAATGGGGAGCCTGATGTGGAGTTCGATCCCAGGACGCTGAGATCATGACCTGAGCTGAAGGCAGACTCTTAAATGACTGAGCCATCCAGGCACCCTTACATTTGGCAATTTAAAATGAGAGCTGAAGATTATGCTTGCTTCAAGCAGAATCCTTGTTGAAGGAATAGAATCCAGAGGACTTTTGGAAGTTGTATGGAACTGGATTGAAGTCAAAATGAACTTCAAAAACAAGATTATTTTTCCACATGGAACATTTCTGAGGGTCTGGAATGGGCAAGGAGGCTAGGTCTGGGCCAAAAGCAGAGGGAAATCTTTCATAGTCTTGCACTGGAGGGCACATATTGCATGGAGCACTGGGTGTGGCACATAAACAATGAATTTTGGAACACTGAAATAAAATAAAATAAAATAAAATAAAATAAAATAAAATAAAATAAAATAAAATAATCAAAGACATACACATGGCTGACACATGAAAAAATGTGGAACATCATTAGCCATCAGGGAAATTCAAATAAAAACCACAATGAGATACTACCTTACACCAGTTAGAATGGCAAAAATTGACAAGGCAAGAAACAACAAATGTTGGAGAGGCTGTGGAGAAAGAGGAACCCTCTTACACTGTTTGCTGGAATGCAGGTTGGTACAGCTACTTTGGAAACTATTTCCCAAAGGTTCCCCAAAAAGTTAAAAGCAGAGCTACCCTATGACCCAGCAATTGCCCTACTGGGTACTTATCCCAAAGGTACAGATGTGGTGAAAAGAAGGGCCACTTGCACCCCAATGTCCATAGCAGCAATGTCCATGATAGCCAAACTGTGGAAGGAGATGAAATGCCCTTCAACAGACAAATGAATAAAGAAGATATGGTCCAAATATACAATGGAGTATTACTCAGCCACCTGAAAGGATGAATACCCAACATTTGCATCAACATAGATGGAACTGGAAGAGATTATGCTGAGTGAAATAAGTTAAGCAGAGAAAGATAATTGTCATATGGTGTCACCTATTTGTGGAGCATAAGGAATAGCATAGAGACATTAGAAGAAGGAAGGGAAAACTGAAGGGGGGGAAAATCAGAGGGGGAGATGAACCATGAGAGACTATGGACTCCAGGAAAAAAACTGAGGGTTCTAGAGGGGAAGGACGTGGGGGGGATGGGTGAGCCTGATAATGGGTATTAAGGAGGGCACATATTGCATGGAGCATTGGGTGTTATACGCAAACAATGAATCATGTAACACTACATCAAAAACTAATGATGTACTGTATGATGACTAATATAATAAAATTTTTTTAAAAAGATTTACTAAATAAAATGTATATGTGTCACATAAACATTATAACAAACAAACAAAAGAATCAAAGACCTGCTATGGGAAGAGCCTATCATAAATTCACAGAGCATCACTCCTTAAGACACCTACCAATGTTTGAACATTCCACAGGCAGGAGGCTTAAGACTGAAGATCAACACTTTGAAAAGTCAGAACTTAAGGAACAGAGTCTCATACAATCAATCAAAAGCCTGATAGGCCATATCTGAAGAATAAGGGTGATAGAGGTATGACTGAATCTTAAGAAAAGTTCAATGCTTGCCATCAAAAGAAATGAAATCTTGCCATTTGCGATGATGTGGATGGAACTAGAGGGTATTATGCTGAGTGAAATAAGTCAGTCAGAGAAAGACAATTATCATATGATATCCCTGATTTGAGGAAGTTGAGAGGCAACGTGGGGGGTTTGGGGGGTAGGAAAAGAATAAATGAAACAAGATGGGATCGGGAGGGAGACAAACCATAAGAGACTCTTAATCTCACAAAACAAACTGAGGGTTGCTGGGGGGAGGGGGATAGGGAGAGGGTGATGGGGTTATGGGCATTGGGGAGGGTGTGTGCTATGGTTAGTGCTGTGAAGTGTGTCAACCTGGTGATTCACAGACCTGTACCCCTGGGGCTAATAATATATTATATGTTAATATAAAAAAAAAGAAAAGTTTGATGCTTACTTGTTGGACCCAGATTAACACTTGATCCGCTAGAGGTGATAGTCTCTTTACCCTATATACCTAAGAGAAGAAGGAGACACCCTTTGGGGATAAATATCATCTCAAGCTTTAGGATTATTTTACATACAATGTCTAGCATATGATAAACATTTACTAGACATGTGAAGAGACAAAAAAAAATGTTCCTAATGATCAAGAGAACATAGCAGAGTATGAAAGACATGGAAGGAGGAAATATTTGAAGATGTAATCTCCATATACCTGGAATCTGAGAAGAAGAGAGAGAAAGTGGAGTGAGGAGGGATGAATTATTTGGTGAGATAAAGGCTGAGAACTTAACTGTATTGATGAAATACATTAACTGACTAATACAATGAACAGACATATTGTTTTACATTCATGCAATGGGAAACTGTATAAACCATCACTACGTGTAGCAAGGTGAATGAATCTCGCACATATGTTGAATTAAAGAAGTCAGATACAAAAGAAAAGATTCCATTATAAAATTTTCAAGATCAAAGAATATTAATTTATATTGTTACAAGTGAGGATAATTGTCACCTTTGGAAGGAAGGATTGGATATTGACAAGAAAGGTACATATTGGGGTTTTCTGGAATATGTTTTTTTTTTAAGATTTTATTTTTTTATTTGACAGACAGAGATCACAAGTAGGCAGACAGAGAGGAAGGGAAGCAGGATCCTTGCTGGGCGGAGAGCCTGATGCGGGGCTCAATCCCAGGACCCCAGGATCATGACCTGAGTGGAAGGCAGAGGCTTTAACCCACTGAGCCACCCAGGCACCCCGGGAATATGTTTTTTTTAATTTATTTATTTGTCAGAGAGAGAGGGAGAGAGAGAGAGCGAGCACAGGCAGACAGAGTGGCAGGCAGAGGCAGAGGGAGAAGCAGGCTCCCTGCTGAGCAAGGAGCCTGATGTGGGACTTGATCCCAGGACGCTGGGATCGTGACCTGAGCCGAAGGCAGCTGCTTAACCAACTGAGCCACCCAGGCGTCCCGGGAATATGGTTTTTAATTGGACAATGTGTTGCTCTCTAAAATATGAGGATCAGGTTGGTACAAAAAAGAAAATGAAAGAATGATTTTCACATAGCTAATTCTTGCCACAAGTCCCCAAATCTTGACTTTGGCCTGGCTATTCCAGTGTATTAAGGCAAAACCCCGGTGCTGCAGACTGAGATACAAAAGATATAAATATGAATTATCTATTTGATTCAGGAGATCATTGCCCAGAAAGATATGAAACCAATTTAAATATGAAAAAGAATCACATTTTATTTCAGGAAGTTCTTGCAATCCGATTTAATTGGGCAAAGAGTCAGCTCATCTGGGCCAACAGCTCTCACAGTGAAATTCACGGATTGTTCACCTGGGAAACAGTTCAGTTATCAGACAAAAATCAGAGCTCCTGCAAGAATCCAGCTTTAGCAGAGGCCTATGTTACTCAGTCACAAATATAGAAAATCCTGCCTTAAACCACATAAGGGCCAGACCGCCAAAATGTAAAAATAATTCTTCCCTGACAGTATCTCACTCAGACAATACTCACGTGTATCAATAAGGTCTTCTCCCTTACTGCTGTAAGCCTAAGGAACTTAAATTTAGATACATACTACACACATACACACGCTTATATTTACATAGAGATATCAAGATATAAATAGACCCTGTGTGTGTGTGTTTTCTTTTGGTGGTCTTTTTGGTGAGCCACCTGTCAAAAACCCTATATCCTTGGCCCAAGGCTCATATTAATAGCCCATTAATAAACACATATATGCAAAGTATACATGCATTTTTAGATAGTCCCTTTCTTTCTCATACCCACGAAATTTAAGGGCATGTGCTATACCCCCATTCACGTTATGCTGAAAAATCAAGAATGTTGATAAAGTTCTTGGACAAAATAAACTTTGTAAGAATCTAAAGGATTATTGTAGTAGAAGGTAGATATATCTTTTGAGAGGAGTGTGGGGTTTATATAAACCCAACGGGAGAAGGGAATTGATGTCCTGTGCTGACTCTTTTCTTTGCTGTTGCGTGTTTTCCCTTGGTAGTAG
The DNA here is from genome assembly GCA_004024625.1 of Mellivora capensis. Taxonomy (NCBI): domain Eukaryota; kingdom Metazoa; phylum Chordata; class Mammalia; order Carnivora; family Mustelidae; genus Mellivora; species Mellivora capensis. The sequence continues at coordinate 54,042 of PISX010011849.1, forward strand.
GGCGAGGTAGGACCTGGTAGGGATTTCCTATTCTTAGGAATAGGAAACCACATACAGGTACGTGGTAGGAGCAGTCCTCCAAAGTCACAGCCGACTCAGCTATTAAATTACAAAGGTGAGAAGTCATGTGGTGTTCCTACATGATCCAGGCTTGTTGATTCAAAGAGGCGACTCAGTTGCCTGCTAGTGATGTTCTCTCTTCCCGGTCGCATTTATCATTATACTTCAGGACCCAGGAGCCTCCCCGAGAATTCCTGATCATAGCTGGTGACTCAGAAGTGGCACTGAGCCTTTAGCTCATTTCATTCAGAGTGCCAGTTATTTGACAAGTTATGGTAATTAGGAGTGAACTTTCAAATTATTAAATTATTTAAGTGTAGGAAATTGTAAGTTCTCAAATTACCAACTGATCCAAATATTTGTTCTACGAAGAGGAACATTTCTGCTAAGAGGAACATTAAAGGGCCATTACTCACAGCACTCATGCAGTTTGGCTTCCGCGGATACTTGTCCAGACTTGCGTGTGTTCATAAGAGCCATTGGAAAGTACCAGATTTCACTGACTATTTCACAGTCAAAATAAATACAAATCCACATGGAAAGGGAACAGAGAGTCACCATGGATGTTCCTTTGGAGCATTGCTTTTCACAACTGAAATGCTGATTTTCATCAGAGCTGACACTTTTGATTATCCAAGTAGATCAAAACAGAAACACCTTTAACACCCTTAAGATTGTTGTGTGCTGAGTTGTCACAAAATTCAGCTATAGTCAACTAAATGACTAACTGGAACTTTTTTTTTTAAGATTTTATTTATTTATTTGACAGAGATCACAAGCAGGCAGAGAGGCAGACAGGGAGAGAGAGGAGGAAGCAGGCTCCTTGCTGAGCAGAGAGCCCGATGCGGGGCTCGATCCCAGGACCCTGAGATCATGACCTGAGCCGAAGGCAGAGGCTTAACCCACCGAGCCACCCAGGTGCCCCACTAACTGGAACTTTTAAAAAAAGAAAGTGATTTCATATTTATTCAAAATTGATGCCATTTTGATTTTTCAGATATGTTTTAAAACCCAGATTTTAAGATTTCATGGATATTATGCAGTATGTATATTAGGCATTTTATTTTTTCTAATCTCATGGAATTCCAGAAGATTCTGACATCTTTTGGTTTATGCCTAAACAAGTAAGCAAAGGTAAAAAATGAGTTTGATATCTTTTAAAAATATTTTAAAAATTTATTTGACAGTGAGGAAGAGGGAGAGAACACAAGTTGGGGAGCAGCAGGCAAAGGGAGAGGGAGAAGCAGGCTCCCCACTGAGCAGGGAGCCCGAAGTGAGGCTCGATCCCAGGATCCTGGGATCCTTAATCCTTAATCGACTGACTCACCCAGGCGCCCTGAGTTTGATATTGCTTTGAATCATTTTGCAGATCAGATCTTGAGCAAATGTGGATTTGTAACCTAACTATAAAGTGAGTTTTGATGTTATTTAATAAATAATGCAAAATTAAAATCTCTTTTAAGTTGTTATGACTATCTCATGCTTCTAAGTGGCACTTCCCCTACCAAAGTGGAATGTTTAGAAGAATGCGAATGGTATATAGTTTCAATCGAGTAGCACAGTTTTTAAAAAGCAATGATGGAGATAAATAGTACATGATGTGGTTCTCCTTGGCAACTCTATAGAGTGTAGAAGGTCTCAGATCATGGTTGTTCAGTTTGTATCCTTTACAAAGGCACCTGGCAATACCGTGTGATTGGTGGGAGCTGAACTCCTGCAGACCAAGCCTGGGAGTCCAGCTCCAGATGGCATCAATCTGGGAGAAGGGACACCTTCTCCCTCACTCAGGGACACCCTGGTGAAATTGCAGGAGTGGACTTGATGGTGATTTAAACCTACTCAGTGCTGGGGATTGGTCTGAAATTAGAACAGGAGGTAAGTTTAGGACTGTAATGTACAGAGTAATGGGAAGGCATGAAGTCATTGGAGGGTTTCATTATGCTCTGTGAAATGCTTCTCTTTAACTTGTTTATTAGAGAAAGAATGTCCTAATAGATGTGATATACACTAAAAGACATTACTGAATGCCCAGTGGTCACTGCCTTCAAGTAAATTACAGTCCAGCTAAGATGATAACACATTTGTTCACAGTTTCGGTGAATCTTGCTGTACAGGTATAAACTCGGGGATAAGGGAGAAAACACTGAATATTGCAGAAATACCTGAAGGCAGCATATGGAATGAGAAGAGTTCAGGGAGAGGAATGAGCTTTAAGGGAGTTGTCTTTTCAAATGTGCAGAATAAGTAACACCTGGATGTATTGTGGAGCCCAGGGCCAATGACACCAGAGAAAGATTGACTGGTGCTCTTGGCAGGTGATAACTGTTGGAGTAGGAACTGGTCGAGGCAGGAGGGACACTCATTGTAGTGAAGTCCCCCTTTCTTTAAAATGCAGACATAAGTGCTGGTTAACCCTGCACTAGATCAAATATCTTCATATTAGATACTCAATCACAGGCTAGGAACTTAGGAAACTTTTCCCGACTTTGATCTAAAAGCAATGCTTCTCAGTCCAGGATGGTGCTGTCCTCCAGAAGGCATTTGCAAATGTCTGGAGACATTTTGTTTGTCACAGCTTGGGGAAGAGGCACTACTGGCATCTCGTGGGGAAAGGTGGGGGATGATGCTGTTTCCTTAATTTAGCAAAATTCCAGTTAGATGTATCCGTGGATTCTGGGAAGTTTTAATTTCTTTTATGGAACTGTTCTTTAGAGCCTACAGTTCACCACTAACATTTCTAAAATTGCAATCATTATCCAAAAAAAGGCCTTAATATTTAGATAAGATACTCAGTAACTGCTTAATGGCGACTGCACACATTCTTATGTTTTTGACTCCAATTCATCATTTCTTGGTTAATGACTTTTTTTTTAAACATAATTGAAGTACCAGCATTTTGCTGAGTTAAATGTTAGCAAACAATAAGGATCTGGTCTTTGTGGAATGTACATGTCAGTGATCTCCTTTGCCTTCCTATAGTATTGCTGGAAATTCTTAGCGACTAAACTCAGGAACACCGGATAGTTCATGCTTCTCAACTGATGCCCAAACCCAAAAATGTTACTGAGATTAATATAATTTAATTATTTAATTAAGCCAGGCACACCATATCTAAAAACTGAGCAAGGACAGGAGAAAAAATTAGGTTATTTAAAAAATAACGAATAATCTATACTCTAAAAGTTCACAGTTACTATTTTGGATGAAGAATCCCCCTTGTTAGGGAAACAATTTTGGAAATTTTTATGCTTACCTAAAACAAATATTTGGGGCATAAGGTTCATGGTCTCTAGATCTGGAAAGAGTCGTCCCATTCTCTGAGCCCTAAATACCTATTCTGTCAAGCATTATGCACCTGTATTGTGGTAGAACTTTGTTTTAGCCCAAATGAAAAGTTGATAATCTACAAGAAAGCTACAGTATATGCAGCTAATGAGGAAGAATAGATTGGAAGAACTGTTTAGGTTCTATCAGTTGAGAATATGGCTCTCTAGTAGTAGAGCTGGTAAGAGAGACAGCTACTTGAAGGAAAACTACAAGAAAAAACAGTGTGGATGATTCTCAGCTGGAGATTGGTGTGCCAAATATGATAATTTTAGTTACTGCAGTGAAATCAATGGTTAGAAAATAGTCGCTCTTAGGAAAATTCTGGAAGATATCATAAAACTGGCAGTAAGGAACACCAAGAGTCAGAGACTTCCAAACAGTAGGAGCTAAGAACTTAGAAGAAACAATTTTTTGATGCAGGTATTAAGTATGTGATGACATTGTTATTGTTACACATCAGTTTAATACTTGCTTGTTGAACCATATTCATTAAAGAGGAAGGTCAAACATTGAACATAGATGTTGCAAAAGGTGGGTCTTTATAATTTACAGTTGAGTCACTTCTGTAGGCCTGTGCTTCTATACATTGAATTATTTTCTTTATATTTGACCAACATATCTACATTATATACATGTATTAATAAATTATCTTTAATAAACAACTTCTCTTTATGTTTAAGTCAAACACATGTCGAAGTGACTACACTATGTACTGACAGTTTAACCTGGCTCCTACATGTCCTTTATATTAGGAAAGCTAAAGTTTATGTCAGAATTCTCAGAAAACCTTTTAAATATTTATGAGAAACTAGTAAACACCACATATAGGAAAGTGCTACCCTATATAACAAAGCTCACAGAAGATACAGAAAAAAAGCCTGGAGATACAGGAACAAAATCCTGTTCCTTTCTGCTCAAATAGTTGCTAATGAGGACCCTTCAGCAAGTTGGATATTTCATATGTGAATTGTTTTATAATCAGAGAGTTCTGTTATAATTACCTAGAAGGCAGCATGTGGATGGTTCATATTTAATTAAAAATAATTTCATTATGAAAAATGACCAGAATTTGTAATAAACACAATGAAAAAAAGCATACATTTTGATTTATTTGACTGATACTATTTGAGAAAATGTTCAGTACATTTCATTTGTGAGAAGCCTTGAATAGTTATAATCATTATTGATGTAAATAATGATATAGTGAATCAATGTTGATGTGAAGAATGACACAATAGTTTGGGATGAACTCCTTTCAATAATAAGGTGAAAAAAGAATAGAAAATACATATGGTCTGGCAACCAGAGAAAACAGTGAAGAGTGCTGTTAGAAACCAGCCTGGTATGTCAAGGGTGTATCATGACTTCAGGTTGATTTCTCCCACTTACTGAAAACAGGAAAGATTATTGTGAATTCAACTAAAAAGCTTTGTTTTACTCTCCCCGAAATTAATTATTAACAAGAAAGCATGTACTCAAGATGTGTTAAATATGTCTGCTTTAAGAACACTTAAAAGAAGCCAGAGAAAAAAGGCACCGTAATTCAAAGGACAACAGGAAGACTACACGGACTTCCTTCCAGAAACAGGGGAAGCTAGAAGACGACAGAATGACATCTTCAAAAGTAGAAAGCAGTATCTGCCAGCTAGAATTCCAAACCCATCAAAATATCATTTGAAAAGTGAAAATTTAAAAAGGGACTTTTTCAGGAAAATAAAATTGAATAGGATCTGTCATTAAGCAGAACTATATTAAAGAATTACATTTTTTAAGAGGGAAGAACAATAATAACCAACAAAAGGTTGAAGATGCAAGTTTGAAAGAAAAGCATTGGCAATGGCAAATACAACAATAAATATGAATGAATATTGCCTGTTAAAAACAAGTTGACAATGACTTGTGGGGATTAAAATAAAGAGGACTTAACCACACAAAAAAGATAGAATAGAAGTCAGGATAAGGACAAATGGAATTAAAGAGGCTAAATATCACAGGAGCTCCTGGATGGCTCAGTCGGTTAGGCATCTGACTCTTGGGTTCAGCTCAGGTCATGGTCTTGGGGGTCGTGATACTGAGCCTCACCTTGGGTTCCATGCTCAGGGCAGAGTCTGCTTGGGATTCTCTCTCTCTCTCTCCTTCCTCACATCCCCCTCCTTGCTCATGTGCTCTCCCTCTGTCTAAAATAAATAAATAAATCCTAAAAAAAAGGTATTTAAAGATAATTGCCTGCTCTGGAAGTCATAAATTAAACTTTGAAAAGTCAAGGATGTATGTTATAATTTTTTGGGTAATCATTAAAAAGCATTATAAAAGAATCTTGTAATTTTTAAAGTTTGTTAATCTACCAGGCTAACAGGAGAGTAAAAGAGAATAATAAAAAATGATCAAACCAAGAGAAGTCAAAGAAAGAACAGAGAACAGGAGAGAAAGGCAAGATTAGGAGGAAGAAAGGTGAATTCATGGCCAAGTAAGAATTTAGTTAAATGCAAATGGAGCAGATTATCCAACTGGTAAGGACAACCTTACCAGATTGGAAGCACACATCTAAAATGTAAGGAGTAAGAAATTTCAAAATATTGGACAGGACAGATCTAGACCTTAAACCATGATTTTATTAATAAAAATGTAATCATAAGGATGTCTGGCTGGCTCAGTTCATAGAGCATGTGACTCTTTGATTTTGGGGTTGTGAATTTGAGACCCACATTGGACATTTAGCCTACTAAAAAAATTAAAAAAAAAATAAGCGAAAAAGGTAACATTGTCAGGGCATCTAGGTGGCTCAGTCTGTTGGGTGTCTGACTCTTGATTTCAGTTCAGATCATGATCTCAGGGTGGTCAGATCAAGCTCCACGTGGGGCTCTGTGCTCAGTGGCAAGTCTGCTTGAGATTGTCTCCCTCTGCCCCTCCCCCCACTCAATCCTCACCCTCTCTCAAATAAATCTTTAAAAAATGTAATGAATGTATAACTAAAGGATGTGTGCATATTTCTAAAATTTATTCTTTTTTTAAAATTTCTTTTCTTCGTAACAGAATTCATAGTTTTTGCACCACACCCAGTGCTCCATGCAATGTGTGCCCTCCATAATACCCACCACCTGGATCCCCCAACCTCCCACCCCCCGCCCCTTCAAAACCCTCAGGTTGTTTTTCAGAGTCCATAGTCTCTCATGGTTCATCTCCCCTTCCAATTTCCCTCAACTCCCTTCTCCTCTCCATCTCTCCATGTCCTCCGTGTTATTTGTTATGTTCTGCAAATAAGTGAAACCATATGATAATTTACTTTCTCTACTTGACTTATTTCACTCAGCATAATCTCTTCCAGTCCCATCCATGTTGCTACAAAAGTTGGGTATTCATCCTTTCTGATGGAGGCATAATACTCCATAGTGTATATGGACCACAACTTCCTTATCCATTCGTCCATTGAAGGGCATCTTGGTTCTTTCCACAGTTTGGTGACCGTGGCCATTGCTGCTATAAACATTGGGGTACAGATGGCCCTTCTTTTCACCACATCTGTATCTTGGGGGTAAATACCCAGTAGTGCGATTGCAGGGTCATAGGGAAGCTCTATTTTTAATTTCTTAAGGAATCTCCACACTGTTCTCCAAAGTGACTGCACCAACTTGCATTCCCATCAACAGTGTAAGAGGGTTCCCCTTTCTCCACATCCTCTCCAACACTTGTTGTTTATGTCTTGCTAATTTTGGCCATTCTAACTGGTGTAAGGTGGTATATCAACATGGTTTTGATTTGAATCTCCCTGACGGCTACTGATGATGAACATTTTTTCATGTGTCCATAGCCATTTGTATGCCTTCTTTGGAGAAGTGTCTGTTCATATCTTCTGCCCATTTTTTGATATGATTATCTGTTTTGTGTGTGTTGAGTTTGAGAAGTTCTTTATAGATCCTGCCTATCAACCTTTTGTCTGTACTGTCATTTGCAAATATCATCTCCCATTCTGTGGGTTGCCTCTTTGTTTTGTTGACTGTTTCCTTTGCTGTGCAGAAGCTTTTGATCTTGATGAAGTCCCAAAAGTTCGTTTTCGCTTTTGTTTCCTTTGCCTTTGGAGACATATCTTGAAAGAAGTTGCTGTGGCTGATATCAAAGAGCTTACTGCCTATGTTCTCCTCTAGGATTCTGATGGATTCCTGTCTCATATTGAGGCCTTTTATCCATTTCGAGTTTATCTTTGTGTACGGCGTAAGAGAATGGTCGAGTTTCATTCTTCTACATATAGCTGTCCAATTTTCCCAGCACCATTTATTGAAGAGACTGTCTTTTTTCCACTGTCTATTTTTTCCTGCTTTGTCGAAGATTATTTGACCATAAAGTTGAGGGTCCATATCTGGGTTCTCTACTCTGTTCCACTGGTTTATGTGTCTGTTTTTATGCCAGTACCATGCTGTCTTGGTGATCACAGCTTTGTAGTAAAACTTGAAATCAGGTAACGTGATGCCACCAGTTTTATTTTTGTTTTACAACATTTTCTTAGCAATTCGGGGTCTTTTCTGATTCCATACAAATTTTAGGATTATTTGCTCCAGCTCTTTGAAAAATACCGGTGAAATTTTGATCGGAATGGCATTAAAAGTATAGACAACAAATTAAACCAACTCCACACACAAGAAGGGAAATAATCAAGATTAGAGCAGAGATCAATGAGGTAGAAACTAGAGATACAGTAGAACGTATCAATGAAACTAGAAGCTGGTTTTTTGAAAGAATCAATAAGATCGATAAACCATTGTCCTCACTAATCCAAAAGAAAAGAGAGAAAGCTAAAATTAATAAAATTATGTATGAAAAGGGAGAGATCACAACTAACACCAAGGAAGTAGAAACAATCATCAGAAGTTATTATCAACAGTTATATGTGAATAAGTTAAGCAACCTAGATGAAATGGATGCATTCCTGGACAACTATAAATTCCCAAAATTGAACCAGGAAGAAATTGAAGCCTGAATAGACCGATATCTAGTAACGAGATTGAAGCAGTGATCAAAAACCTCCCAGAAAACAAGAGCCCAGGACCTGATGGATTCCCTGGGGAATTCTACCAAAATTTTCAAAGAAGAAATAACACCTATTCTCCTGAAGCTGTTTCAGAAAATTGAAGCAGAAGGAAAACTTCCAGACTCTTTTTATGAAGCCAGCATTATTACCCTGAACCCCAAACCAGGCTAAGACCACACCAAAAAGGAGAATTTCAGACCAATATCACTGATGAATATGGATGCTAAGATTCTCAACAAGAACCTAGCAAATAGGATCCAACAGCACATTAAAAAGATTATCCACCATAACCAGGTGGGATTCATCCCTGGGTTACAAGGATGGTTCAACATTCGCAAATCAATCAATAATAGAACAAGTCAATAAGAGAAGAGAGAAGAACCACATGGTCCTCTCAATTGATGCAGAAAAAGCATTTGACAAAATCCAGCATCCATTCCTGATGAAAACGCTTCAAAGTATAGGGGTAGAGGGAACATTCCTGAACTTCATAAAATCTATCTATGAAAGACCCACAGAAAACATCATCCTCAATGGGAAAAAGTTCACGCCTTCCCCTTGAGATCAGGAACACGACAAGGATGCCCACTCTCACCACTCTTGTTCAACATAGTATTAGAAGTCCTAGCAACAGCAATCAGACAACAAAGAGAAATAAAAGGTATCCAAATTGGCAAGGAAGAAGTCAAACTCTCTCTCTTCGCAGATGACATGATAATTTATATGGAAAACCCAAAAGACTCCACCCCCAAACTAC
>PISX010011850.1:0-63277 GCA_004024625.1 Mellivora capensis
CTCTACTTTTCATTTGTTGCTGCTGTCTCCCTGATTTTGTTCAGTCATCATCTCCTGCAAGAAAAATTCTTCAACCACATCATGCATGCCATCTCTTTTTAAACATTTTTTTAAAATGTTGGGCACAGCCGCCTTCAGAAAAGCTCTCCTAACCATCGGGTATTCCTTCTCTAGGCGTCCGTAGTCCCTTGTGCTTATCCCTATGGGTTCACTTACTCCGTGGGGCTATAATTACCTATGTGCAGCTCTATTTCCCTTATGAGACACTCCTCCCTAAGAGCTCATCCCTGTTGTCCTTGTGTCAAGTATAGCACCCACTACGTTGACTTATCAAGCTCTCCATGGATTCTGTAGTCTATATCTCTCAATCCAACTCTTGACAGTGCATTAGACGTCATTTTTTTTTTTTCATGTACCATCATCATCTCCTAAAGCACAGAGAGGAGAAAGGGCTTACATGTCATCATGGTGCTGGGTGTTGGAGGCTCAATTGCTGAACCCAGACCATTCACCTCCCAGCCAAATATTCTTTTTGGGAACAGATGACATTTTGGTTGATGCCTTATTGTTTGGCATTTAAATCCTATCATCCCATCTGGACAGTAAGATCCTTGAGGACAGAGATTGTCTTCCACCTTTCTTGTACGCATATAGGGAATAGAGCAGTGTTTTATGCACTTAAATACTCAATAAATATGTGTGGACTGAATTATTAATTTAATAACAGACTTCCAGAGAGTTTTCTGCTCATATGCATTAACATAAATGTACACATGAGAATCTCTTTAGCTGTTTTCTTGTGACTTTAATTTTAAAAATATGTATGAATATTCCTACCAGCTGTATTGGCCTCTTACTAGGGGGAGAAAGGACAGAAATCCATTCCTCTATCAATTAAATCAATTAAGTGATATAAATTACTATGCTTTATAGTGAAAACTCTTTAAGAAAAAAGTTTTCCCCTGTGCAACCAAATGGTTTTTCTGCTTTGTTGTACAAATAGGAAAGAGAGACCACTAAAATGTTGCTCAGAAAGCATGGTAAACTGGAGAAGTGGAGGGGTAATGGGGCTCCCACTCTGGTCCCAACAAGTAGCTTATCACTTTGTTAAAGATGAAACAAGATTTAGGATGATCTTGGTCAGAGGTCAGCAATTTTTTTCATATAATGAGGCAGATGGTATGTGCTGTACGCTTTATAGGACACACAGTCTTGATTGCAACCTCTCAGTCCTACTGTAGGAAAGCACATAGGGTTATCATCGATAACATGAATGGCCATGTCTGAGTTCCAATAAAACTTCATGTATGGACACTGGAATTTTAATTTCATACACTTTTCACCATGTGTCCTGACACATTAGGCTTCCTTTGATTTTTTAAACATTTATGTAAGAAATATTCTTAGCCTGTTGGCATTCCAAAAGCAGGTGATGGGCTAGATCTGACACATAAGATGTAGTTGGCTGACCCCTGGTCCAAAAATATTCTTGTTTCACCTTTAAACAGAAAGGGAAAGGAGGAAAGAAACCATATGGTGAAACCACGGTAGTGCTCCATCAAGAGCCACATCTTCTGTTTCCATATCCAGGTTTCTGTCCAGTGCATGGGGCTTCTGTCGGATCTCTATCTCCCCACTGCACATAGATGCACATCTAAAATGGAAAATACATTTTTCTGGATTAACTGATGACAAAAATACCTTTGCAAGTCACAGCAGATTGTCATATTTTTCTTTGAGACAAGCAAAATCCCCAAAGAGTTCTGGGCATACATCTTCCACATCTTGTCAAGAAACCACATAGGAAATCCCCCATTCTACACCAAGGTACAACCCTTACGGGAGAGGACTGTGAAACTCAGGCCATGGCCCTAAGGACTAGATTGTCAGAAATCTCTGAAATATGTAGTTCTTTTAATGTGATGCAGCAGACTTTGAGCTCCAGGAGAAAGAGAATATGAGGCTTTGACTGCATTGTAACTTGCTTCCCTGAGTAGGGTAACCTTAAAAGTCATGCCCAGCAAGGTGGGGACTAGGGCATGTAGGGTGATATAAGGGTTTGACAAAAAAACTCAGTAACCAAAGTAGGTGATATTTTAATGCAATACTTAAAACATCAAGACTAATGCCAAAAAGCCACAATGAACAGAACACCAAGTTTTAAGTGAAGTCAGGACTTGATGCTATACATGCATGAGTCACCTTTCTTACCTTACCCCGATTTGTCATGTAGATCTTTCTTCTATTCAATACTTTTGACATTTTGTTCATCGTGAATTTTTTCCCAATAATTCTGAGCTTTGAAAATACAGATTGTCCAGGAAACACTGTACAGAATTGAAAGTTGGCAAAAAGAAGTTTCCACAGTCTCTCATCATTTAAGAAGACACAAAAAGTATGCGTGACACATTAGTGTAGAATGCAGTTATGACCCATGAGCACAGATACCTGCTTTGCTGTCATTCCATTAGAATCGTTCAGTATCTTGTAGGGAAAACACACTAAACGTATCTACTTGAATTTAAGGCCAGGCCATTTATTTCTGAAAATTATAAGATGTTTGATTGTCAATATCTCTTTCACGAAGAGTTGGTATTTATATCTGTCCATTGCCTTGAAATAATTCATGCTGAGGGAAAGCCAATACTAAATTTAGTGTAGTTGATTACAGACCTTGTCATAAGCTCCAACACCTTGTCTGTTAAGAGGCTGAATACTCCTCAAACACCCACAAAGGACAGGACACAAGCGTTGTGTCTATACCAGCGATGCTTCTTACCTTTTCTGCAAAAATAGAGCTTTTAAAATATCATGAACCTCTTTTTTCCTTATAATCTTCAAATACACACTCAAAAATGACACTGATACTCCATCCCCTCCTTGACAACAGAGAGTTCACTTACTTATCAGAGTATCCCACACAAGTGGCTGATAGTTGAGAAATTCCTAAAGAATATTAATAATGATCTTGCTTCTAAAGAGTCATCTAGCATAAATCCTCAAGGTTGCATACATCCATCCCAGGTGTCCTCGTTAGCTTTCCATTGTCCAGCTATCTCTACCATTACCAGCCCCTTAGCCTGAACCAAAAACGATGTCTGAAATAGCAAGCAAGTCTTCTTCCCAAATCAACTGTTGACAGCCAGAAACCTCTCTTTGATGTCCCTAGAGGAAGAAGAAGAAAGAAGGCATAATTAGTTGGTGTTTCGATGTGTGTGATATTTCCACTTTCTCTAATTCTTTTTGAGCTAAGGTTTGAATTGTGAGTCAAAAACCCCTTTGGCAGGAGGAGTGGTTATATGTTTCAGAGGTTAGAAACCTGACCTTTTGCTGGGAAAGTGCCTAAAGGTGAAATTGAGCCAAGTTCAAAGGGAAATCAAATTGACTGCTCTTGGTCTAACTTCCTTGAGTACTGCTACCCTTGAAATATCAAGCTGCTGCTTTAGGGTATCCAGGGTGGTACTCAAGAGATGGTCCTTAGAATGCCACAAGATGGTTCCAGTCTTTTCAGTCAAGGTGGCTTCTAGGGTCCTCCTCGAGCCCAGATCATGCATTCATCCAATAACAAACATTCATTTGGCACATACTTACTGTGTGCCAGACTCTGTTCTTCCATGGGAGTTGTGTTTAAATTCTTTATTTATGGGATTAAAGCTACCTAACATTAAAAAAAGCTATTTATTCTCGCTACCATGTTAATGCCATCTAGAATTGCAGGAACAATGGCTGATCATTTGTATAAATCATTACTGGGACCACACCAACCAGTAGGATCCTCCTTTTCTTTTATTCTCATTGAGATTTACTCCCACTCTACAATTGCTATAATTTCCATCCTTTCCTTTATCTTCTCTCCTAGCTTATGTTTTTGTGTTGAACATTCTGTCCTGTTTGCTCCCTTTTGAGGGTTGGTCTCTGCCCACAATGTCACAGAACGGATCTCAGAAGAAGGTATGGGATTTTCACTTCTTCCTCAGAAAATCCCTAAAAGCTGACCAAGGAACATCAAGTGCTAAGTGTCAAATACTAAGTGTCAAGTGATAAATGTCAAATGCTAAAACCCATGTTTCTCATTTTAATTTCAACATTTTTTTTCTCCCATAATGTAGATGGTCAGAGATATGGGCAAAACAAATCTTATTAGGCTTTGCCTACTTGGCTAATAAATATGAAGGGGTTATAACCACAAGATGGAAAGGCCCTCATGTGTCGATAGGATCCAATTCTGTCTCAGATACATGTATATGCAAACTCCCCTAAGTAGGAAGGGGAGATGGCTCATGACACTGGTTGTTGCTGTTGTTCTTTCAAATGACTCTGAGAAATTCCTCTCCATAGGGCCCATGGAGCCTCTGGGTAGACACTGACAAGGACTATTCAAGTGAGCTTCCCCCAGGCAACAGCTCCATGGACTATTTGGCTAACAGTGCATGGAATTGTCACCATGGACTCTACTGTTCTTTGCTCCTGGTCACACACTGAGGCTGTCCTTTTGACGGCTGATGAAATGATCTTCCTGAAGCACAGGCCAGACAAGTGTCACCCAACTCCCAAGTTCAAAAGTCTTCGACAGCTTTCCATGGCATGCCAGTGACGTTCACAGTAATCGACATGACATTCAAAACCTCCCACTCTGGGTCGTACATGTGGACCTTGTGACACAAAGAGACATGGGCTTTGGGGCCATAAGCCTGGGGCTTAAATCTCAATTCTGCCATTTTCTGACCTTTCCATTTTGAGACCGAGCTTTGGTTTCCTCATTTTCTTCGAGTGAAACCTCCATCTCCTGGTGCTGCTTTGAGGGCTGAATGAGACGAGTGTGAGACACTGAGGACGATGCCTAGCACAGAGCAGGCACTCAACAAACAGTGTATTCTAAAGACAAAACTATGCTAAGGCTTGTTCTCTTCTCTCTGAGCTGCTTTCTGCTTTCCAAATGCATATCCTACCACAGGTTTGCTCTCAATCAGTGCTCCATTTGAGGGTGCACTCTCTCTCCACTTCCAGAAAACTGTCTTCAAAATCCAGCCCGCCACATGGTCTCCTCCTGTGCCTCCTCCTTGCTATTCTCTGCTCTGACCTCATCCAATCTCTCAGTAGTTGCTCCTGAAAGAAGTGATTTATCTATTTAGGTATATTTTTCTTGCATATTAACTTGATTCCCCTGATACTTGTGAATCAAAAGTGGTACTTAGATCCTCCAGCCTATTTTTAATCATCTACTTTAAACTTACTCTACTAAATTGCAGGTTCTCAGAGGGCAGGAATTCTATCTTTTGTATCTCTGCATTCTCTCAGAGCACTGATAAAGTGATATCAGTCAGTTCTTACTAGGTAGGTCACACTGAAGTAACAGGTAGCCCACCAGTGTCAAGAGCTTACTACAACAAAGGTTTGTTTTTTGCCAATATGTATTTAATTGCAGGTCAATAGCAACACTCCTCCTTTTGCCTGTATACTGAGAACCAGGCTGAATGTGTAGTCCCCTTCTGACACTTTATCTTCTCAAGACAGAGGGAGAAGAATGACAGCAGAACCATGGAATCACTCTCCTGACCTTCACTGGGAAGTGACATAAATCATTCTCACAGTTATTTGATTGGAGAAAGCAGACCATGTGGGATAACTGGTTGTCAGTGGGATTGGGTAGGCTGTGTGCTTATGGGATGGATGGGGCATGGCACACTCTATGGCAATAAGCAGAGACAGGAAAAGACAGTGAATATTTAATACGTTATTATAGTTCACTACACTTGTACATCAAAGGTGCTCAGGGAATGCTATTTAAATGAAGGACTTATATCATTTTAAATAATCCTCTTAAACCTGTAATGTGATAGTGGCCAAGATATTACTAAAGACATTGTTCACTTAATTACAAGATGTACCTTTTATGAAGAACCACCAGCATGGTTTCTCTTAGTGATGATTCCAGAAGTAACTATTCTTCCACTCCACCCTATCCCTTTGGGACATTGTCCCTTGTTTCCTTGACTACTAGGAAGCTCAAGACTAGAAGACGGTTCTCCTTGGTGAATTATTCAGAAATTTATGGCAACCTTTTTCAGTACTGACCTCATGCGTAGCATCATTTTATTTTACTTTCATCCTTGCTTACTCAGTTGAAATCTCATCATGATGTATTTTCCATAAGCTACTTTAAAAATATGAACTATAAACAAATGAGATTATCTTAGATATACCCTTTGAGACTGTTTGAAGCTTGTCTGTCCACTGGACTTCATTGTATTCTTGCTTAATGTTTTAGCACTGCCTTGAAGGAATAAATGAAAACACATGTGCAAGACAAGTCACTCCTTGTCCTTCCAAATATGCCATGAACTGCCTGATCAAAGGAAAATGAGAAAAGCCACTTTTCAGACAGAGCCCCAGGGGTCCCTGAACTAAACCAGTCTCTCTGGGGCTGGGAAGGACAGATCCCCCAAATCTGCTCTGGTTCCCCAAGGCGCCTGCCGGACCCAGCACCTTTGCCCTCATCATCAAGGAGGGGAAACATAGATATAATCATTTTTGCCAGGTATAACTGTGGGAAATAATATCACAGTCAAATAATATCACAGAAGGAGGTACCTCCTTCTGATAGCAAGGAAGCAGATCAACTGCCAATACCTGGCAAGTGAATCTCTGAAACAAACCAGTTTGAATCTGTGGACACAGGGTTGGTCTGCTTTTCATACTTAGGATCAGAGCAATTGGATTTCTCACCTTTGGCTCCCAAAGCAATCAGCCCATAATGCGAGACTGACCATTTCATGCGCCCTTATGAGCCCCACATATGGCTCCTTACTGTGTTGAGGATTAAAGATGAATTGCTAAGCTTGGTTTATGAGTCTCCATGAGCTGACTCATGCCTACTCCTCATTCTCTTTTTCTGCTATCCCCCACCATGCCCGTTTTCAACTGAAATCATCAAAGTACTTTTGGTTCCTTAATTTTGTATGCTCTTGTTCAAACTCACATCTTTTCAGTTATTGTTTCCTTGGCCAATGATGTTTTTCTTCTACCTTTACGATGATGATGAAGATGGTGATGATGATGATGATGGTGATGATGGTGATGATGGTGACAATGAGCCCTGGTTAAGTCCTACTCATTCTTCTTACTCATCTCAACACATCATTGGGGAACTTTCCCTTTTACCCCTCAGGATATGTTAGGTGTCCTCTTCCTACTGTTTTGAGCCAAAATGACACCTAACTCAAAAAACTATTATAATACCATATTCATGAGTCTGTTTTCTCAATTCGTCTGTGGTTCCTTGAGGCCAAGTGTCCTATCAAGCTTACCTTTTCACCCCCAGCCATTAGCTCAGTAGCTGGTATTTATGAGATGCAGAATAAGTATTTGTCAAATGAATGAGTGGGTGGGTTAATCAGGCCCCCAGCCAGTTTTAATGCTTGAGTGAGTTACAAAGAACAAAACAGCATGAACACAGTCAGAGGGAGCTAGGAGAGGAGACTACTCTTTCAACTACATTGTTTATACCACCTCAGGTCCAGGACGATGGAGACTTATTTCACTTAGCACAATGTTTTCCAGATTCTTTCACGTTTCTGCAAATGGCAGAATTTCCTTCTTTATGAGGCTGAATGATATTCTGTCATATGCATACACCACATTTTCCTTATCCATGCATCTGTTGATGGACACTTAGGTTGTTTCCTTTTCTTGGATATTGTGAATAATGGTATAATGAACATAGGAGTTCAGGTATCCTTTTGAAAGCCTAATTTTAGTTTATTTAGATATAGAACCAGATGTGGGATTCCTATATCATATGACAGTTCTATTTTTAGATTTTTGAGGAAACCCCATACTGTTTTCCATAAAACAAATATTTCTTATATGATGAATCTAAAATAGTCAAACTCATAGAAGCGGAGAGTGGAATGGTAGATGCCAAAGGCTGGGTGGGGGAGGAGGAAACAGGAAGGTGTTAGTCAAAGGCTACAAGTTTCAGTTATGCAAGATGAATAAGTCCTAGAGATCTACTGTACTGCACAGTATCTACAGTTAGTCATACTCTATTGTATGCTTGAAAATCTGCTAAGAGGGTAGATCTTATGTTGTGTTCTTAGCATAAATGATAGTAATAATAGTAATAAATAAGAGGTCAAAAAGAACCTTCTGGAGGTGTTGGATGCTTTTATGGGACAGACTGTGGTAATGGTTTCACAGGTGCATATGTATCTCCAAAGTCATCAAGTTCTACATGGTAATTATGTACAGCTTTTGTATGATTAAGAAAAAAACAGTAAAGTAGAGAGAGGCAGGGTGTTCCCTTCCTCAGAAGGGTTGAAGGGAGTAGAGTGGGTCTGGCTTTAGACTGTGACCTTTCGCCCACTGAATTTGGCCTTGGGATGGCCGCTCACCCAGGAGTAATATCCTCCCTGCCCCACAGTGGATGGGCTGTGGAGATGGCCTGACAGCACAAGCAGAGATTTGTTGGAGCAACAACTGCAGGGGTGAGTTATATTTTGTTAATTGTTGGGGGGGGGGTAGGGAAGGGGCATAGGGAGAGGGAGAGAGAGAGAATCTTAAGCAGGTTCCATGCTGGGGCTGATCATCGTGGGTTTTGATCTCACAACCCTGAGATCGTGACTTGAGCTGAAATCAAGAGTGGGATACTCAACAGACTGAGCCACTCAGCCACTGTCCATTAATATGGAATTATTAAAGAGATACTTTCTTTTATTGTCTATGTGCTCAGTGTCCAAACTCCAGTGCACATTTTATACTAATAGCACATTTCAGTTCAGACTGGTCACATTGCCATTACCCCACAGCCACCTGTCCCTGGCAACTGCAGTGCTGGACAGTATAGGATTTTGAGGCACTATTTGTGTGTGTGTGTGTGTGTGTGTGTGTGTGTGTGTGTTCACGTGTCTGGTGTGCAACTGACGTTGAGGAAATGAGGAGAACTGCCCTCGATGATGAGACAAAGACTCTGGGAGAAATGGTCACAGGTTAGAGGGGAGGAGCCTCTGTTCTGGTGGCCCTGGGGCCAGCATGGAGTGCTGTGAGATCCCATGGGTGCCCCCACCGCCCTTGGTGTAGGACTTAAATCAGCACCTGCAAAACGAAAGGTTTGGACTGAGTGATGGTCTCCTAAACGCACATCCTTGTGTCATCTCGATTAACCCTGACAACCACTCGAAAGTTGAACCTAAAATTCCTACGTGTGGATGGGTACCCTCAGGTATCTCACATATGGTGTTAAGGACCAGGCTTGCAGGAGAGCCTAGAGTCAAGAGATGAGGCCAGGAGTGTGAACAACCCACTAGTCTGTGAGCACTGGTGAAGGGCCCTTTGCTTGTTACTCTACAGAAAGGTAGTAGAACACTGAAGTGTGTCTACACAGAACAGATCTTATCTGCTACATTGCTACAAATGACTATGTTACCAAGTAGATAACTCCTGTTCTGGGCTACTTCTTGGCTTCTCGAAGGAAACCCTTACACGCCGCCTTTCATCCTATTAGATTAGAACAAAAGTACATTTCAAACATGGCCTCTTCCCTCCACCTCTCTCTTTCACTCGGGCTGCTCTGGGCTCTTGGGCATTCATGGAGAAGATTCCCTGTCATTTTCTCTACACTTTCTGAAAAGAGGAAAGGGGAAGACTATGACAATCCCAGCAGGTTGTTACTGCAGTATCAGAAATCTCAACAGGAGCTTGGTTAAATCCTGGCTCTACCAGGAAGCAGGAACACACCTCTAATGCATGCAGAAGTTCCCAGACTCTGGACAGTTTCTCCTCATCTCTGCTCCTCCCCCAGACAGCCCATAACCACAGTGACCATCCTTGGGCTATGGCTGCTGGGAGAGACATTCCACCAGGGCCCGGTGCCAAAGAAGGAGCTGGGAGAACAGCATAACTGAATGGGTTCTCCTCTCATTGGGTTCAAGTCCCAATACCCCACTTAGCATGTGACTTTGGGAACGTTATTTATTCTGTCTCCCATTTTTCTCACATAAGAGGTATATTAATCAAAATAATTCTTCCTGGAGCTCTTGTGGATATTAAGTGAAACTCTGCAAGGACTGCAGGGACTGCACATGAAGAATGCTAACAAAATCCAACCTATTATGGCCATTGTGGTAAGAGTAATACAGATGTGGTGGGCATCCCAAGGTAGACCTTAAAGTCATATGAAAAAGCTTGTCAAATTCCCTTCAGAAAATCCAGTTTATCACACATTAAAAATAAATGGCTATTTTACTGGAAATGTCATGAGAAGATTTTATAGAAATGCTTTTCATTAAATGCCATGTATCAAAACACCATAAACCCCAGATCTCCTTCCCCATGCCAGCTTCTCTTTGCTGCTCCCTTCTCTTTCATGGCCTGTGTGGGCCCCATATCTGCTCTGCCTATGAGCTCAGTCTCCATTCAGGGTGACAGGATGTCAGCCATGGTTGCTCCCCCTGAAAAGTAACTGGGCACAACTCAGGGCTACTCAAACATAGCACATTTAACTGCTTATTATAATTATTACTACTTGGTGGTTCTTGAGCTCAAGGAGTTAAAAGTCTACAGGGGAAGACAAATATGTAAAGAGATCAGTGCTCAGGAGTGAAGAAAGGGTTTTATGAAGCGTTCAGCAGGAGTCCAAGTAAGGCATGGGTTTTGGAGCCTGAAGATGACAAAGAGAACTTGATGGAGAAGGTTGAGGTCTAAGCCACCAAATGATAGATGTGAAGGGCTCTCCCCAACCAAAAAGAAAGAATTCTAAATAAAACAGAATATGCCAAGGCCTACGTTTGTGGAAAAGTGTGAAATGTTTGGGAAAATGCAGATCTCTTCATACCATTTATAAGCCCCCTGTCCTTGCTGGGAGGGAAGGAGCAGAGATGGTGGGGGTGAGAGGTGAAGCTTAACAGAAGGCTTGGCTGGGTACACAAATGAACTTGAACTTGATCTTGAAGGTAATGGGAGGCTGTGGAAGGATTTCAGGCTGAAATATGGCGTTGTGATCTCTATTTACACAAGATGCATCCAGCTGCTATGCTCAGGATCAAAGGATGAGACATAAGTAAGTCATGAGCTATTTGGGTCTTACAGGGAAGACACTGGTGAAATTCCATTCATCTCAGGAGCCCAGCAAGTACAGTAAGTGAATCTGAGCAGCAGGAAGGCAATGTATACACTTCACTTGTAAGCAGAGAGACAAAGCTTAGCCAAAGAGGCGTCCCTCCCAGTACCATAGCTGTGAAACACCAAGTGCATTACCAAATGCTATGGCAAGATGTCACTCAACAGACAAGGGTTTCTGTGATGGCTTGGATGTGGTCACTCATAGGAGATAACCAAGTGACATCCTGGGGTTCCTTTTAGACACCAAAATCATCATTGTCCCCATGTAACCCCAAGTCCCAGTTAAGGTTCAGAATTCCCAGAAGAACCTCAGAATGTTGCCAGTCATCCTCCCTCTGATTGTTATTCCCTTTCTCCCGTTCCCTCTCATCTCTCCAATAAGGAGAGAATTGCTTAACCTGACTTCTTTTGTGATTAGCAGTACCGAGTTCAAATTTATTAGTCCCAGGAGCAGAAGGCTAATGAGTTAAATGCCCTGATTTAATTAAGCCACCTAATGGTTTCGGCTTACATAAATTCTCACCTGATCAGGCCAGCACCTCTTCAATGCGCCATCACTGGCACTCCGTAGGAAGACAGTGAGCTAGATTCCTGAAGCTGAAGCAGATCCTTGTCCCCAAGCACTCAGCTCCAAGATAGAGAAAAGATTAAAAAAAAAAAATCTATCCTGTCTCAATACTGGAACCTTTGATTTTCTCAGATGTGACAGTCTGCCAAAGATAATCAATGTCTCAAGGAGCTAACTGCCTTCTGGGATTGGTGGAGTTATACCTCCATGATCCATTACTCTGCTCTCTGCAAACCTGTCTTATTCCTGGAAAGAAAGTCCAGTACAGTGAACTGATTCATGGTTTGGGTGTCAGAAACACGGGATTGAGTTGCTTGCTAGCTATGTGATCTCAACAAGCCACTTAACCTCCTGAGCTCTGGTGCTCTTATCTGCAAACCTCACTGCATTGCTGTGTGGGTTAAAGAAGGTAACAGACGTAAAATGCATGACTTCAGTAACTCACCCCTAATTTGTTATTATCCAAGGTACAGAAAGCAGAAGATGAGCCTGGGCTTCTGAGACAGATGCTGCAAATGCAGAGGGGAGGCAGGACCCTGTGAAGTGCAAAAGCAATGGCATTTTGGTCGCTGGGCTTGAGCATTGTAAGCGGAGTGGCTAATCTCTCCAAACAGGGTGGGTTTGACTAATTTCCCCCCAAAAAATGAGGACCATGAAGGCCAGGGGGTTGAGGTGATTTTCCCTGTTATGTAACTGGTAGGTCTCCAAATTTAGAACTCCAGCTGTAGTCCACTGATGCATTTTTGTACTCCACTGTACCCCACTGATACACGTGACCTTTCCTTTGTTGGTTTTCTCACTCCCAAGCCCAGAAGGAAAACCAAAACAAAACCAAAAACAAATAGGAAAGATATTTTGGGTAGACAGGTGGGTAGGAACACTGGTAGTCGTAGGGCATGTCAAGAAGTGAAAAAGGCAGAAAATTATGAAAAGCTGATTTAAAAAAGAGAGCACTGTGGTCCCAAGAGACTTCACTGCATTCCTAGGTATATTCCTGAATCATAGATGAGGGTGGGATGGTGTTCAGGGAGCTTGCTTTCAAGAGACAGAAGACAGAGAGGGATATAGTTCATTCTAGAAAGTTGTTGATTTTATCAATAGTGATGATGTAAAATACTTGTGGTTTCAGGGGAGAAAGTGCTGTGGCACGGTGCATGGCATGCAGCGGGCACACACAAGAGACTGTTGATTGATTCAGCCAAGAATGGAAAATGAGCAATATGATTGCCAAAACCCAAGAATTCTAGAGAAAGGGGTTCTGAGTAATTTTGATTCTGGCAACCCTTTATTTGTCACCACCATGTGGGTGACTATCAGACCAGGCCCCCTTAAGCTGCTGCTGAGTCTGACCTACTCAGTTTTCTCAAAGCCACAAGATCCAAAAGTGTGCTCGCTGCGGGTGACGGGATGGGAGAGAAGGTGCTGCTGCGGAGGAATCCACTTCCTCACCCACTAGCTCAGAAAATGTTCTCAAGATGACGCTGCGTCTGGAAACACTTTAACTGCCTTCTACAGATTTCTCGGAAAGATTGAGACGACTTTCCCAGGAGTGTCTCAGTAAGGAATAGAGACCCTCAGCCCAAGCAGATACTCTTTGGCAGCTCAAATGTCAGTAAATGGGGTCTTTCCGGAAGTCCACAGACAGAATTCAAAGACAGAGTTCTGTCCAAGTTGTATTCAACAAGTATACACCAAGCATTTAATATGTGCTAGGCACGGAGCTTGCAGTTGGGGAACTAGAGGCAGGGCCACCACTGTCAAGATGCTCCAAGAACTGTTGAGAGCCAGTCAAAGAAACTGGTAATGGGCCGGGTGGCTGGGGGGCGGGGGGCAGGCTTGAGCCTCCCTGACATTTTAATACTTAAACACCCTGCAAGTGTAGGTCATTATCCCAATTCTACAGAGGAGGAAACTGAGGCAGGACAGCTTACACCAGCTTCTCCTGTCTTCAGATGGCTAGCAAGTGACCAACAATGATAAAAATACTAATGATGAGGAAAACTACCTACATCCATACATGTATCCATCTATAATCAATACCATTTGCAAAAAGATGTTGATTCTTTAGCTCCCTGAAACAAAGGCCAAGAGCACTATGAGAATTTATATTCACTTAGAATTTTCTTATCTCTGGTACTGAGTCCTATACTATAACTCCTTTCTGAAAATGGAATTGTTTTATTTAAATAATCTTCTGAAAACAAAAAAAAATATCTATATCACTTCACATTCGAGCCCATATCCCAAGCCAGATCATTTTTGAAGGGTGAGAAGCCCCTCCCCCCTCTTCTTATAAGGTCAGAACATGTTCCCCTGTCCAGGTTCCCAGACACCCCACAGGCAAATTCCCTATCAAACTCTGATGCTTAAAACCCTGATAGATTTTTTTTTTTCTTCCGGATACCATCTGTTCGTTAAAGTCAACATTACATCTTTCTGTCCCAGAGAGCCCCAGGCAATCCTACAATTTTCCTGGACTGGAGAAAAAGCGGCCATAAATTTAAAGACCAAAGAGTGTTCATCTTCTAGAAAGGACAAAAAGGAGATGGAGTGGAAAAAGGGAAGGAAGGAATAAAGGATGGGACAAAGGAATGAAGGAAGGGGTAAAGGAAGGAAGGAAGGGAGAAAGGGAAGGAGGGAAAATGGAAGGACAAAAAAGCCAAAGCAGGAGTTCTCTCAACTTCACATTACTATGACTCCAGATTCAGGCTTGATGTTCCAGAAGCTTGGCCCTGTGTTTGCTATCTTTTGTGTGTCCCTATTACGGGTAGGTTATTAATTTCTGTTCCCTGATAGGACAGTCTCCATTACAAGGCTGTAGGAGAGGTTGTAATGATATCTGGTAGCGTTCTTGTCTTTTCTTCGCCTACTTTCTCTCAATTTTTGGTGTTAACATTCAGAAATAGAACATTGGCTTCTTTTAGTATCTCAACATATATTTTTCCTAGAGTAGCTTTATTTAGTTGGAAAAGTGAGTAATGCATTTTTATCCTTTGTAGAGGGGAGCTAGGCTAGGGGAATCACAGATAAACACACATATTTAGTTACTGCTAAAATCTGTGGGCTTCATAACGTCTTTCCTCCTCCCTCCCTCACTCTGCTGAAATATACAAGCTACCAATCTGCAACAGAAACGTAACAGATCGTCTCATTGATCTGGGGGGCTGATTTCCTACTGGGGGGACTGGCATGCCTAAGGGATCCAAGGTGGAGGAATATTGCTCTACGGAGAATGGGGAGTGAGCATGCTTGGGGGATTAATCATTATTGAGTCAAGTTGTCATCCAAGTGACATGATTATTGTTTTTCACCTTCACCACATGCTTTCCTGGAAGGAGATAAGAACAAAACTTAAATAGCAAGGTAAGAAAATGGCAAGAGCAGATTTTTTTTTTTAATCTAAGTGACATTTCAATAATGACAGAGTGTACACACTCAGGATATTAAAGTCTTATTTTCCAGGCAAATCAGAGCAGTGTGACTCATCTACTGAAATCCAAGCTAATATACTAATAAAGATTGTTTGTTTTCTGTTCTATCTATCCATCCATCCATCTATCTATCCATCATATCTATCATCTATTTTCTATCTATCCCTTATATCTATCTATATCTATCTATCATCTATCTATCTGTCCATCCATCCATCTTCTATCTATCCATCATATCTATCATCTATCTTCTATCTATCCTTGCTGTCTATCTATCTATATCTATCATCTATCTATTATCTATCTATCCATACTTCCATCTTCTTTCTTTCTTTCTTTCTATCTATCTATCTATCTATCTATCATATCTATCTATCATGTTAGGGTTTAAGGATAAGATTGGGAACTTTTAATGAAAGGAGATAGAAATCCAATGGCCCATAGGCTAGACAGGTAACACCAATGAAGCCTTGGGTCAGGTGGGACTTGAGAAAGCTATGAACCCATTCCAGCTCAAAAGGAGCCAGCCATTAGCTACCCAGCTCCTATCAATGTGACAATAGAAATCTATGGGATTCCAGGCTGCATGGCTCTTGTAATTTTTCAAGAAATTTTAAATGTAGGCTCCTATAAAAGTCAAAGCCATATTTTGAAGGCCAACCAAAATGTTTTGTATGAACCCATACAAAACAGTAGCCCTGGCCAGCCATTTGGGGATCTCTGTTCAGATAATGATAATCATCATTATCAATGAATATGTAGAGATAACTGCTTTTGATGAGTTATCGTGTCTCTTACTCAACTCTGAGACAGCATGATGGTCTGTGGTTGTTGAGACTAGAGTAAGGCAGAGACTTTGAGTTTAAGGCCTTTACGATTTAGGCAGTGACTTTTACTAAACCTCTCCGCACCTCTTTGCTGAGTATTGAGAACACCACCCATTTCCTAAGGCTGTGTTGGAGGCTACAGGTTATGATGTGTGCAAAGTGGTTGGCAGAGGATGTCAGGCAGAATGCACAGTGGCTGGATGTTAGCCATCATCTTGCCAGCATTATTATTGTGGTGTTGGCTACTTAGATACGAAGGAGGGGTGACCCAATTTACTTTGTAGGAAACTTTGACTTATCTGTAAGCTTCATGGACTCCTCCTATAATTAAAGACAATGCTATGATCTCACTTACCTGTTAGTCATGATTGCATAGCACTCACACACACACACACACACACACACACACATCAGTAATGTCACACTTTTCGGAAATTGTTTCTAATTCATTCAGAGCTCAATTGTGTGTGGTTTTTGTACTACTATGAGATTATTTCCTCTGTTAAATAATTACTCCAAGTAAATTAAGATCATAATATTTTGGGATTAAAAAATTTTCTAATAGTTAGCACCTTGTTACTAAGTGCTTACTTGTTACTTAGTGCTACTAAGTGGTCATAGATTCCAATTTTTTTTAATGGAAAATATTTTTATATTGTTTTGCCCAATCTCTTATTCTTACAAACAGAAACACTGAAATCAAGAAAGGCCACAGCTCCTAAAGCAAATAGTCAAATCAAATTCCTTCCAATATTAATGGATATTTTGACTCTGCTTTCCCTATTCCTAAATATCATAAGAAGACTTTTTAACCATCTATAATTATGGAATTATTGAGATTGCTAGGTTCTTGTCACAATAGCTTAGCCCACTTGCTGTGTGTTCAAGAAGAACTCCATTCATCTCTCTGTTTCTCATCCAGAAATAAGAGTCATGGTCAAAGCCCCCCCAATCTCTAAAACACCTTGGTTTCACCACCATCCTCTGTATTTTTGTAGTAATCTCTGGGCTACCACTCTTTTGTCTGCCATGACCCAAACGACTTCTCAGAGCACTTTGCACTTCAAACCACTGTCAAAATTCATTGCCCAGAAAAGGAGCACAGAGGTGTTTTCACTCTGTAAAGACATCTGCTTTTCCCTCCAACCTTGCGCACCTTTGTAGCTATTTTTCTTAAATTAGGTCCTATCTGTCAAAGAAAATGAAGGGCATCTAGAATGTTTGGAAAAGCTCCAGGAAGACACTGTGAATGTGATAAAAAGTTGTCTATGGAAGGAGCCAAATATCGGTGCAGTTTGGGTAACGGAGGACTCGTTCACACATGCATACCTATAGCCCATGCTTGCATAGGCAGACAGATGCACAGATAGACACATACCCATCCCAATCTGCCATCTCTCAAAGCCCAGCTCAGAAACAGATACCTTCTCCTCCGTACTGCCTTTCCTGCGGATCCAACCGAAAGCTGTTTCTCCTGCCCCTGCCCGGTGACTCCCAGACTTCCCCAAGTATTTACCTTTGTCTGCCCCATTGATCCATTTCTAACTTGGTCAGTAATTATTAAAAAGTAGCATGGTATAATGAAAAGAATGTGGACATTGCCTCACACCAGTTTAAATCATGGCTTTGTCACTTTATGGGGCACTGGGTACTTCGTGAACCTAAATAAACTTAGTGTTCTTATCAGAAAAATGGTCATGATAATATCTGTCTTTCAGAAGTCTCTTGAAGATTAAATGTTTAAAGTGCCTGACCCTTCATAGGCTTAAAATAATTTTTTTACATCTATATTCTTTTTTTATATATGTTTCATTATCCCCACCAAAGTACAGATTCCTCCATGAAGTCAATGTCAAATCCGTGTCTAATCCCCACAATACTGTGTTGTGGGGAACAAGAGCAATATTCCATTCCATAAATGTTTGTTGAATGAATGTATAACTATATTACTGTTCATTTCTAATTTCATGTTCACTACCTTTAAAATCAAATTGATTTTTCAAGGTTCTACCCACCACTATCTGTGATGTGGATAGTAAAATAAATTGAATGTAAAAATATGGGAAAATGAGGCAGGAGTCTTTATGTTACTTGAGAATGAAATGAATCATATCAAATTTTCAAGACTCTACCCATGAATTATCTGTGATGTGGGCAGTAAAATAAATTGAATGTTAAATTATGGGAAAATTAGGAAAAGGATCCAATATAGCTTAGTAATGAAAATGGATCCTTTTTCTTTTTTTTAACATGAGACTATAAATGATGGTTATGCCTGAATAATGTGTGTTGTTTGCTTTTTTAGTTGTGCTATTCTTCACCTCTCTCCCAGCATTTTATTGGATTCTTGAAAGTCATTCTTTGTGCATTTACACTATTTCAAAACATCTGCTGCTTTGGGGTTCAAGCTGTGCATTAGGGTTCCAATAATTTGCAGAGAAATTTCAAAGCAGATCTCCTGTCTGAATAACTCCATAGGACATGCAGTAGAAGCCTGCTCTTTTACGAGGGTGCTTATAGCTGTCTTGAAGTGTTTGAAACTCAATTCCTTTACAATTGCCTTGTCTTACTATTTCCTACCAAACTGTACTCTTGCTATTTACATTTTTTTAAAGGACACTATGGTCCAGCTAAGCGAAGGGACCTAAATGTAACCAATTCATGTCTCTGAATTTTAAGCTCAGGTTTTTTTTTCTAGCTGTGGACCACCTACCAGGGTAGCTGAAATTGTCTGCTAGTCAATGAAGCCACCATCTCCATCCCCAGCCCGTCCCCGGCTGCACTTGCAGACAGAAATGGGTGCATCCTCACGACTCATGATCTCGAACCTCTCCTTATCCTAGTCAAATACACACATCTTCTTTGTGATGTGTGCCCATACGACTTCGGTCTTTGTGCCCTCCCCCTTATAAGTATCCTGATATACCTCAAGGCCACTGGAGCTTCCCTCCTTGTCTCCAGTGCAGATCCACTGTCAATTTATAGCTGCCTCCTTCTGACCCAGAAAGCCTCATTCTCTGCTCCCTGGGCAAAATTCCAGCTCCATCCAGAGCCTCTCGCCCTTGTCCTCTTGACTCATCCCGAGTCCTGACAGCGCGACCAGAGGGAAACGAAGAGCTTCCTTTAAACCATATTACTAATGGTGAATATAAAACAACATTGCTTGAATTAAAATGAATCTCCAGGTTGATTTGGAATATATTAAGTGACATTAGTAAGTGCTAAAACTTTGGGAAATTTCCTTCCTTCCATAGAAAGGCCATATTATGTTGTCAACACAGACAGTGGTGTACAGCAAAGTGGCTTCTGGAGGAAAGCACAAACAACAAATCACACTGACCAATCCAGAGCACAGTCTTTAATTTTAGCACCAGCCTTGTCACGAGGCAACTTTTACTTTGGGCAATACGTAATACTGAGAAGTTCCCAGCCATGGCAGATGGGTCGTCCATTCTTATCCCTCTTCTCAACTAAATCCCCACTCATGCACGGGGGAGATTTTTAATCGTGACCCTCCTTAATAATATTAGCACATAAAAGCAAAAATCCGAGACCAAGGCACCCTCAAAGGCTCAAACGATAGCATTGCTGTTGGTGGAAAGAACTCCTGCAAGTTTGGGAGGGAAGGAAGAATCAGAGGGAAAGCGGCAGCACCCTGTGACTGGGGGTTCCCTGGCACTTTCTACAGTAAGAATCTCCCTGTGCCTCAGTGTGGAATCTAACCCCTACCTACCTCAACAAATACCAGTTGTTCAGTGAAATTGGTGAATTATTCTTTATCACGGTCGAGGTACATTCTCTGCACTTCTACCTAAACTCAGCCAAACAGATAACGGGCAAAAGGTGGGAGGGCACACACACAGTGTCCAGTTACGTGGCCAGAGGCTGATCTTTACTACTTGGACGACAGACAGGAGGGTCAGACCTAATGTGTCCCATGTTCTCCCTCAGCTGTGAAATGGCTCATTTCTGCAATCCTGCAATGCTATGTGGCATTGATTCCCCAACCCACGTTGGGATGACCATTTCTCAGCTGGTAAAAATCTGGGCAAGTGCAATAAATATGGAGGGTTTCCTCCTCCCTCCCTCCCTCTCTCTCTTTCTTCCTTACTCTTTCTTTCTTTCTTTCTTTCTTTCTTTCTTTCTTTCTTTCTTTCTCCCTTCCTTCCTCCTTCCCTCCTTCCTACCTTCTTTTTATTCTTTCCAAGAAGTAGAGAAAGTTTTAAAAAAGTCTTTGCATGCACCTCTGGCAGGTGCTGCCTACTCCACCACGTTCCTCAAAACCAGGAGGCAAAGTCTCTCTATTGAAATGCTAATGGAGGAGCAAACTGTATAATAAGATTTCAGTCCCTTTGGGTCTACATATAATTTACACATAAAATAAAATTGCACATGGCCTTGTTTCATAGCATATTTGTTTAATTATCCAATTTTTAGAATGCTTTTTTCTTCAATTAATTTTCAATATTTAAAAGAGGAGCAAAAATGTCAGTTTACCTGCACACCTGATAATTAAATATAGTGTGGGGAATAATTACATTATCTAATAGTGGAAATTTGTCCGGCTCTAATAACTAACATTTAGCAAGGATTTTGCTCATTTCCTTCTCTTCTAAGGATGGTCTTTGAATTTATCTCTTCCTTTTTCTCTCTAAGTAGAGTGGATTAAGTTTAGAGCATGTCAAATACCACCTCCATTTTATTTCCACACGTAGGGACCTAGTTTTACCATGAGAGAGTTATGGACACCTCTGCTGGAGAAACAGCTTGATTTCCAATTTCTGCTTGGAGCCACATTTTTATCCCCACCCTAAGTGGTTGGTGAACGTAACAAGAAATGAAAAAAACCCTGCAAGTCATTGAGTTGTTACCCTCAATTTTTAAAGCTGGTCACTTGTTCTGAGTGAGCTCATCAACCATAATTCACATCTATCAAGCTGTTAGTTATTAAAACTAGCATTCGTCCCAATGAACAAAACAGTGCTTATTCCCCCAAGGCACTGAAACTCTTACGGGTTTTGTCATTTTTTTTCATGATTTCAAAGTCTTGAGCGCACAACCACTCTCTCACACTGAAAACATGGCTCATCTCCTCCCGCTCCTTCACCCTGGAGGCCTAGGTGAAGCCAGTGTGTTTATGTGCTGATGTCAGGTAGAAAGGAAAGAAAAATACCTTTTTTAACAAAAATAACCAAAGAGAAGATTTAGAACCAAAAGGATGAAAGAGAAATATTTGCCAAATATACTTCCCGTTAATTAGATATTAGAGTGTTTTAAACTTTATCTCTCTCTCTTTATCTCTCTCTTTCTCTCTCTCTCTCTCACACACACACACACACACACACACACACGTTCTTTTCCTCTCATTTTCTGGACACAGAGCAGTTAAATCTGCACCCTTATGAATCATTTTATACTATTGTTATATTCTGAAATATTAATCACTCCTTGTATTTAAACAGTGTTTTTATAGCTTCCTTATTTCAATTACACAGAAGTCACGAGATGTGGACTTTTGATAAATACAATGTACCTTAAAAGATCTTTCTAGGAAGCAGGTACATTTTTTAAAAGACTTCTTAAATTTGGCCCTTTTGGATAGATGAGGAAACCGAGCTGTATTCATACATGATAAAAGGCTCCCATCTTTTTTTAATGATTTTTTTTTGTCATAGTAATGGTTATGAACCTTAACATTGATAGGTTAGGTTTATAAAGCAATGTTTCCCCATGTCCTTAATTGAGTTCTCAGAGAAATTCTATACTGTAGGGACTATTTTTCTTAATTTAAAAAATAATGAAATTGTATTTGGAATATAAGCTAATTTTATTTTATTTTTAATATTTATTTATTTATTTATTTACTTATTTACTTATGTTTTAGGGGTGGGGGAGGGAGGGAAAGAGGGAGAAGGAGAGAGAATTTAGACTCCCCGCTGAGTGCCAAACCTGACATGGGCTTGATCTCAGGACCCCGAGATCATGACCTGAGTTGAAACCAAGAGTTAGATGCTCAACCACTGAGCCACCCGGGTGTCCTAAGCTAATTTTAAATATAATCAAATACATCTTCTTTTCTTTCCCATTTCAAAGATGGTAAAAGCAAGGCTTCAAGAAATCTCCAATGCCCTCCCTCAGCCCCCAGCCTCGCCTTGCTTCTATCACTTCAAATTCCTTCTATGTCAGGGTTGTCAGTAGTGGTCCATCTTGATTTCCCCATTGTGCTTAAGGATAAGTAAAATCAGAGGGGGCTCAGTCCCCTGAATAAGACAAGTAAGAAATGCCAAGAGCTGAACTGAAATATCAGCTGCATCCGTTCTCTTGGAAGGGGGGGCACATTGAGAGGACATTTTCAAGTGTCAAAGGAAAAAGCAAGGATGTCCATTTCTGGACTTGCCTTGACCACCATGGGCTGAACAAGCTGGCAGCCAGAATGCTGTAGTCTCCCTGGCAGTACCATGAGACCCTGCTCATCAACAGAGGCATGGCTGTCCTGCCCCTCCTTCTTCTGCCATCCAAGAAGACAGAGGCTTACTGGCCTGTCCAACTGTCATTTGGGCTCTGCAGGCTACTGATGCCTGTAGTACCATGTCAGTGGCAGGGGAAGCAAGGGGGTCAAGGAGAAATTTGAATAAAAGAGGGAGAGAGGCCAAGCTAATTAAAGCTTGGTCAACAGGGGTTTATTTTTCTCTTATAACAAGAATTTTCTCATCTGACAAGAAATCAGGCCTGATCCAGCTGTCCATCGGGGTCTTCAAGGGCCCTAGCTATTCACACTTTCCTGCTTCACCATACACAGCACGTAAACAGATACCTCCTCACATTCTCAAGGTGGCTGCAGCAGCTTCGAGTATCACATCCTCTTACTACAAGACACAAAGCAAGCAAGAAGTAAGTTCTCTCTCCCTCTGTCTCTTTCTTCCCCTCTTTCTCTCAACCCATCCATCTTCCCCTCCCTACTTCCCCTCCCTCCACCTGCCCTCATGCCTCCCTTTTATGTAGGAAAAAAAAAAGATCTTCTCTAGGAGATTTTACTAGACTTTCTTTACTTATCCTTGCCCAGAAAAGAGTAACACGGACGCCCTCAACTGAAAGAAGATCTGGGAAGATAAAAGTCTAACATTGTACCCTATTTCATGAGACACAATCTTTGTCAGAAAGTCAGAATCAGAAGGGGGGGGTGCATTTAGGATGGACATTGACCAGTTTTTGCTATGATGGTCTATCTCATCTCTGGCCCCAGGGCAGAGAATTTGACCTCAGCTATGCAAATTGGGGCCACAGTTTTTCTAAAAAAAAAAAAAGGAAAGAAAAAAAAATAAGAGCATCAAGCTGATGAAGATATAAAGTTACCAACATCCTGGGTTCTAGCCTATGGGAGAAAACAAGTCTGATAGAACAGAAGCTGAAATGCAGAGAGAAGTAGATGTGAGTGATGGAGAAGACCCAGCTTCCTCTGATAGCCTGTGGCTTTTGTTCTTTCTTTGGTTGGGTTACATGAGCCAATGGATTACCCCTTAGCTGAGGCTTAATTTGACTTGGGTTTCCATCATTTATAACAAACGATACACATTATCATAGCTATGTGTTTTGGTTCCAAAGGACAGTCTATGTGATTTGCCTAAGGTTGCACCACTGGCGAGTAGCAGGCATGTCAGTCAAATAGGAACTTACTACATGGAAAACCCATGCATTTCTTGCGGGTTGTGGAGGGGTAGAGAGAACAGGAATGGTAAGTGGAAGAGAAGATTATAATGGCGGGTAGCAGACACAAATTCTAGACTGTCTATACAATCCATTCAGATCAACTCCTAATCTTCAGTGTTTCCTCTCCTAAATGCCAATGGTAATGTACTTGTTTGAAACCAGAGAAGTAGAGAGAATAGTCAAGCATGGGATGGCGACTAGAGTGGAAACCATCGTGTGGGTTTCTTCTGATTCCACAATAGTTGATCTCATGAATCCATTTGACATAACTACTGCAATCACTCAATTTTTCTGTTCCAGTTATCTTAACCATCCAAAGTTTGTTCCTCATTTGGGTACCAAAATTTGCTACTCATTCATTCATTCATTCATTTAATCACTCACCTATAAAGCCTTTTTTTTTTTTTTCTCCCTGCTACCTGGTTCTTTTAAATCTCAACTCAAGATCCAGTCCTTCCATTTGTATCAATTACCCTGTCTGTGAATATTTGGAGCCATTGAACTACACACTTATCATTTTGATTCTTGGTTGTTTGTCATGTTTATTCATTTTTTACCTTGTTAATAGTAAATCTTACCTTGTAGGGCACCTAGGTTGCTCAGTTGGTTAAGTGTCTGCCTTTGGCTCAAGTCATGATCCAGGGTCCTGAAATCGAGCCCCTTATCAGGCCCTCTGCTCAGACAAAAGCCTGCTTCTCCCTCTTCCCCTAACCCCACTCATGCTCGTTCTTCTTCACTCATTCTCTATCTCTCAAGTAAATAAATAAGTAAAAGCTTACCTTGTTAATCTCTCCTGAAGGAGACTAAGAAACTCTATTAAGACCTCAAGTGGGTAGGGGAATAGATTTTTCTTAGTGCAAATCAATATCAAATCAATACTATAGAATCATATAACATTTTACTGAATTTATAGATTTTTGTGGCATTCTTGTATTCCTTATAACTCCCAAGAGAGAGGTATCTTTACCATTTTTGACAATGTGGTTCTGAAACTCAGAAAGTTAAGTGACCAACCCCAAATCCCATAGTTGGGAAGTGAGATGCATTGGGGAATTAAGTTGGTGGCAGAGTCCTGACAGAAAAAGTTGTTAAAAATTAAAAAGAAGTACAGGAAACTTTATTTCTTTCCTTCCCTTCCCCTTCCTTCCTTCCTTCCTTCCTCCCTCCCTCCCTCCCTCCCTCCCTCTTTCTTTCTTTTTTTCTTCTTTATTTTTTTTCCTCTTAAATATTTTGTAGGCATTACAAATTAGGCATTAATTTAAGGACACTGTTCATAGCATTTCATCTGTCCTTCTCATAACCTGACAACCAAGGATTTGCTCTCCTTTTTTTTTTCCCTTTTAAATACGTTGTAGGCATTAATTTAAGGACATTTATCATAGCATTTCATCTGTCCTTCTCATAACCTGACAACCAAGGATTTGTTCTCCTTACTTTGCAAATGAAGGTCTGAAGATCTGATCTCAGGTGCACAGGAGGACTTGGTTTTAAACCTGTCATGAACTTGTTCTCTTCCACTATGCCTTTTATCTTTAATAAAGATAAATGAATCTATCCACCCAGACACCTATCCAGCTATCCTCTCAAGAACCCACATCTACTAAGCTCAGAGTTAGACCACGAAGATCAGAAATGACTCAGCCAATTTCCTTTTGCTTCCCTGGGCCTCAAATTCATTTGGAGTAGAAGCACATGGAAAGGGATCACCAATTTCAGTGTAATATTTGCTACATTTTGTGTACATCCACTGAACAGCCAGAAGCCAGAAGGGACAGTGCTGGTTCTCTGAGATCCAAAGACAATGTCACTAAGATGGTGATCCCTTCCTAGAGCAGTGCAGTTTATTGCTCTAGTATTGAACAACACTACCCATTGTTCAAATCCAATCTTAAGTCTTGTTTTGAGCAAGCTTTGAGTTTCCCTACAAGTGTCTAAAGCTCACATTCAAGTCATTATGTCAACCTATCATTATAAACTAAAGAAAGGAGCTTGTGGTCAATTCACCTTACTTTTGGAGAGAGGTAATTATTCCTTGACTTATAAGGTTTCTCTCCAATGACACATTTTAAAGAGAGAGGTGGTAATTTTAGCCTGAGGAATGAAGTGTCCTCTTCTTACATTTGGGGAGAAAAGGGCAGAATATACCATCAGCAACTCATGGATATTTCTTATCTAGAAACAAAGAGAAGCACCTGTGACTCCCTATTTGAAGTTGGATGGAGACTCAATTTTCAGAGAGAAGCATTTGGAGGAAGTCTTTAGAAAAAACAGATTCATGGCTATTGTGTTGTGTGAGTAACAGGGTCTGCTAATTTCATTGTCAAGAGTGTAAGTATCTCCACTAGACTGCTGCCTACAAACTAAAATTGAGGAGTAAATTCTTAAACGCCTACTTCCAGTTGATTTGGTCTTAGCAACATGTCAGTGAACATTGTATTTTAATTTTGATTTTTTTTAGGAATAGCCAGGAATGCTTTTACCTTTTCAGACTTCCCTAATAAAAGTCCATCTAAATGCAATCAGCCTTTTTAGCCAACATGAACATTAAATTTCTTCCACAGGTGAGTTATCATTGTATAAATCCACAGTCTAGCATTTGCTTTAGAATCAAGATTCCTGAAAGCTTTAGTTTAGCAGTATTTTCTCAACAGTTTTAAGGCTGGTTCTGAGGTAGTTTTTGTTGCTGTTGTTGTTGTTTGTTTGTTTTGGTCTGATCAAATATCTTCTAGCATAGAACGTCATTCATTATTATGCCAATTCCTTAATTAATTTACTGATTTATTTTTGCCATTCATTTACTATGCTGGCTTCAACATAATCTGTACCTTGTAATCCACCAATACTAGGGCACACATTTGAATAAAAATGTTCCCAGCCCACCTGTAACTCACAGATTGTTTGCAGACTGGCCATTATCATGTGTAGGACAAGTGGAAGAAAGAATTCCATCTTGGATTCAGGGAATTCATCCTGGGGACTTGAGCTACATTTTGAATAAACAGAGAAGAGGAGTTTGTGACCAGGCATTCTGGACATATAGGCAAGATATGGAAAAATAGGAATTTTAGCTTACTCTTCAAAATGTGCAGTTTAACTTCTAGAATTTCATAATCTAAAAGAATCATATATGTCCATCTAAAATCCAAACTGAAAGGAACAGAAGAGAATGAATACAATATTGAGTGAAATTACCTGGGATTGATGGCATACTCTATGACTTCAGGTAATTCATATGAGGACTCTTTCAGGACCACATATTCTTGTTCTGAAACATTAAGACAGACTCAAACTGGGCAATCTCTAAAGTATTTTCCTCACAAGCATCCATGCCTGTAGATACAGTCTTGACAACATCCATCCATGCTCTAGGGCCCAAGGCACAAATGGGAACTCATCTGAGCTGAACTATTCCACTAAATCTGAATTTCTCATTCCAAATCTCTAGCTCATTTTTGCTTTATATACTCATTTATTTCAGCCTCTCCTCTCCTAAACCAACTATACTGTAGATCAGTAAATTATTTAAATTCTCTACTCCTTACCCCAGGATAGATGAAAAACAGGCTGGAGAAGAGGTCCAGTTCATGAGTAGTGTCAGAGAGCAGAAGGAGGGTATGTATTTTTCATGCTTCAGAAGCATCTTGTACTCCCCATTGGCTTAGCCCTCCCGTCATCCAGCATTCCTTGTTAGTGTGAAGAGTGCAAAGATGAAGATCATGTTCTGGGTTGGCTATGAGTCGACTGCTCAACCTGTGCAGGGGGTTCATATATTTTGTATGTATATGAATTGAATCAATTTGGTTAAAAATTGGCACGATTACAATAAGACCTCAGTCGAGAGTTCCTTTTAGATTTCCCCAAAGTCATGAATGAGGTGCTTTTTTTTTTTAAGTGAAAGAGTAATTGGGAGAGGCAAAGGGGGAGAAGAAGGACAAAAGCAATCACTGGAGAATGAAGAAAGGGGGAAGAGGGTGAGAGGGAGAAGGGGTTGGGATAGGAAGAAGAGGGAGGAGCTACAGAAATACAATGCAGTGCGGTGGGGAACCTCTAGATCTTTGCATCTTTTGCATTGATTGTGGTCATTGGGATTGGAGATGTGCACAGCCCTCAGACGGGAGAAGTGAGTACACTGTGAAAGTGGCAAGATATCAAAGAGAATAACATTCAAGATGGATCAGTCAAGGCATTTGCTAACACATCCATTCACACACTTTGCAATGAAAAGAGAAATGGTATTAAAATAATAAGAAGTACTATTCTAAATTAAAGGCAGTCATTGCATTTTTTAATTTTTAAAATTTATTTATTTATCTATCTATTTATTTATTTATTATGTTATGCTAGTAACCATAGAGTACATAATTACTTTTTGATGTAGTGCATTTTAGAAGAAAGATTGAAATGAGACAGAGCTTAAAAAAGTTTTTGCCACTGAAAATATTGCCACTGAATGAGCAATTATTGTGTGCGGTGTAAAAAGAAAGTCCTTATTTTTTAAGATTTTATTATTTTTTTATTTTTTAAAGATTTATTTATTTATTTGAGAGAGAGAGAGGAAGGGCAGAGGAAAGAGTCTTTTTGTAAAATTTAATTTAATTTAATTTTTTTCAATGTTCCAAAATCCATTTTTATATACCACACCCAGTGCTCCACGCAATACGTACCCTCCTTAATACCCACCACCAGGCTCACCAACCCCCCACCTCCCTCCTCTCCAAAACCCTCACTTTGTTTCTCAGAGTCCACAGTCTCTTATGGTTCATATCCCCCTCTGATTTCCCTCAACTCACTTCTTCTCTCCATCTCCCAATGTCCTCCGTGTTATTTTTTATGCTCCACAAGAAGTGAAACCATATGATAATTGATTCTCTCTGTTTGACTTATTTCACTCAGCATAATCTCCTCCAGTCCTGTCCATGTTGATACAAAAGTTGGGTATTCATCCTTTCTGATGGAGGCATAATACTCCATTGTATATATATGGACCACATCTTCTTTATCCATTCATCTGTTGAAGGGCATCTTGGTTCTTTCCAGTTTGGTGGCTATGGCCATTGCAAGTATGAACATCAGGGTGCAGATGGCCCTTCTTTTCACTGTATCTGTATCTTTGGGGTAAATACCCTGTAGTACAATTGCAGGCTCATAAGGTAGCTCTATTTTTTAATTTCTTAAGGAATCTCCATCATTAGCCATTAGTGGTCCTAAGCAGACTCTGTGTGGAACACAGAGCCCAATATGGAGCTCAATACCACCCTGAGGTCATGACCTGAGCTGAAACCAGGAGTCAGATGCTTAACAGACTGTGCCACCCTGGCACCCCTATAGATTTTATTTTTAAGTAATCTCTACAACCAACATGGGGCTTGCACTCACAACCCTGAGATCAAGAGTCTCACGCTCCACCGACAGAGCCAGCTAGGCGTCCCCCCAATAAAAACCCTTAAAATTGATTTTGTCCTTACGTAAGGCTCCCTAATGAAATTTACGATTTTTCTATAGGTTGGGGAAAATTTCATCTTAGACTGACATGTCTTCTCAGATTCAGATTTCAAAACCACTGAACTAAGGGAAAAATACCTCGTATTTTTGTAGAACTCCATAAAACTCTTCAAAGAAATTATATTATTTACTCTTCACAATAATCCTCTTCTCTTTTATTCCTTTCTTCTATGTACAATAAATAAGACTTCACTAATAATCACTAATTACTCATCATCAGGGAAATGCAAATCAAAACTACAATGAGATATAAGATCTCATATGTCAGGATGGCTGGGATGAAAAAGACAAAAACAACAAGTGTCCACAAGGATGTGGGAAACAGGGACCTTTGTGCACTTTTGGTGGGAATGCAAACTGATGCAGCCACTGTGGAAAACGGTATGGCAGTTCCTCAAAAAATTAAGAAATGGAAATGCCATATGATCCAGCAATTCCACTTCTGGGTATGTATCTTAAGAATAAAAACACAAATTTGAAGAGTTGGATGCACCTCTATGTTCACTGAGGCATTATTTACAATATCCAAGATATGGAATCAACCCAAATGTCCATTGATTAGATGAATGGGTAAAGAAGATGTCACACACACACACACACACACACACACACACACACACAGGAATATTACTCAGTCACAAAAAAGAATAAAATCTTGTCATTCAAGACAAGATGGGTGGATCTAGAGAGTATTAAGGCTAATGAAATAAGTCAATGGGAAAGAGAATACTGTACAATTTCACTCATATGTAGAATCCAAAACAAACAAACAAACAAACATAAAAAACAAACAAAACAGAAACAGACACAAAGATACAGGAAACAAACTGTGGGTTACCAGAGAAGGGAGAGGTAGGGGGGATAGGTGAAATAGTGAAGGGTTTGAAGAGGTACAAACTTCCAGCTGTAAAATAAATAACTCACATAACATACGGCATAAGAAATGTAGTCCATAATATTGCAATATCTTAGTATGGTGACAGATGGTAACTGGACTTGTGTGGGGGCTGTTCAGTAACGTACAAAAATATCTAATCACTGTGATGTACACCTGAGACTAGTAGGATATTGTGTGTCAATTATACTTCGGTAAAAGTTGACAAGCAAACAAACAAAAAGGCTTAGATAGGTGCAATCATTGAAAGTCTCCTTCAATTTGTAAGTTGCGAAGCCATTTCTGGAACGTGAGATTTGATGCCATATCCGCAACTCCTTCCATTTAACCGAAAGCGCGAATGCCTCCCACCAGGGCTCACATTGGAATCACCTGGGAAACTGTAAAAATATGTGTGTTGGTCACACTCTCAGATTTTGTTTTAATCGATCCAGACTGAGGCTGGAGAGATGCATATTTAGAAAACTCCCCTGTGGTGGGTATGCAATTTAAATTGTGAAAACTCATCTGCCATGTGTGGGGCCACCTGGCTCATAGAAACTGGTGCTTGCAGAGTTGTGACGCTCTGCTGTGCCACCCAGATGGTCTCTGGAGAACCAAAGGACTTACCGTCCCAATATCTGCAAAGGTGGCCTGCCAACAGCCCTCCATGGTCAGCTGTCTTGGAGAATTGCCTCCATCTGAAGGCAGCTCCAAGCAGTAACTCATCAATGTATGGCATGTAAATGGCCACACCCATGCTCCAACGTAGACCATTTAGATGGGTCTCCCCAGCTTCACAATTCTCCACACACCACTTGAGTCCCC
The DNA here is from genome assembly GCA_004024625.1 of Mellivora capensis. Lineage (NCBI taxonomy): Eukaryota > Metazoa > Chordata > Mammalia > Carnivora > Mustelidae > Mellivora > Mellivora capensis. The sequence goes on from PISX010011850.1 coordinate 30,856, forward strand.
ATTGTAAACATCCTTACCTGATCTGATGTCTGCCCAGTTCTGCACCCTACCCTGCCCTGTCCTCTGCCAGTGCATCCCTGCCTCAGAGAGAGCTTGCTGGGACTTCCATATCTCCAGTAACCATTCCCTGTATCAAGTTCCCTTCCACCAACCATGGTGTTTCACGTGTCACTGGGAGAAGTCATTTCTTCAAGCACATTCTTCACGATGCCCCTGTGAGATTGCACTTCTGCAGTGTAGGTGATGGAAGGCAAAATACCCCAGACGTTGTTGGTACACCTCTGGGCACATCTGCAAATGTATACCCTACTCACAGAAAGTCCGGTTCTATTGTTCTTGTTCCTGAGCCCCAGAGGTGGTCTAAAGACCAGCAGATAGACTCACAACCAACTCGGACTTTTTTTTTTTAATTTTTTAAAAATTTATTTATTTGTCAGAGAGAGAGAGAGCACAGGCAGACAGAGAGGCAGGCAGAAGCAGAGGGAGAAGCAGGCTCCCTGCCGAGCAAGGAGCCCGATGCGGGACTTGATCCCAGGATGCTGGGATCATGACCTGAGCCGAAGGCAGCCGCTCAACCCACTGAGCCACCCAGGCGTCCCGCCAACTCGGACTTTAAGACATCTTACAGCATCTCAGACTATGCTCCCTTTTATACGTGAGGTGCAGACACTCACTGCAGGATAGGAAGTGACCAGGACCAGGACCAAGTTCAGAACCAGGACTTCTAACTCCCATCCCTCTGTCCTCCTTTCCACCTGCCCAAACTCGCCCAGGCTCCCACCAGCCGGCATCTTTCCACATACAGTTTGTTGGTCTCTGTTTTCTTCCCTGCTTCTACTTTTTGGCCCATCCAGCTTTAAGGTGTCTACAAACAGTTTCATCTAGTTTCACACGGATTTGGTAAGGAATGCTCATATAATCTTTTCCCTGGTCCTGGAATTCCAACAAGCAGTTGTGTCACATACAGAGAGAGGGAAGCCCGCCAGACTCAGTGGCCTGAGATTCTTTTCCAATGGGCTTCCTATGGATGTGGGAAAGCAATGTGTACACAGCTGGTCCCAGCCTGACTTGATGCAGTGAAGTCTGCTGTAAGATACAAACAAGCAAACAAACAGAACCTGAAAGTCATGTTGCAGCAGAATCCAGCTGTAGGTCGCCCAGACCCACCTTTTCCCTGGGAAGCACCCTTTACCAGGGACTGCAGATTTATAGGTTGATGGGCTGCCTTGGCCTCCGACCACATCTTGCTGATGCTAAGTGTTCCGGGGATAGCTGGTGGTCTAACTCTGAGAGCAGCGTGTCTCCCCGGGATGCTCCCTCCCACTCCCCGAGTCCAAGAGGAGACTGGGACAGTACCCAGGCTGTGATCTCCTCATTTTCAGTGGCAGGATTCCTGTCTAGGGCTCAGCATCACGGCATTTCTCCAAAGCCTTATGTACTTACAAGTCTTTCTTCCCCTCTTAATTTGCCTGGAGCCAGGCTTTCATCTCGACTTTTAGCCAAGAGGCACCTGCTGAAATATTCATCAGCAGAAATTGTGCCATGGGTGCTTTTTCCTATTTGTCCAGTTGTATGTCATTAGAACAAGGGTGAAGTGAATGGAAATGGAGGCTGACACCAGAGAGTGGAATTCACTCAGAACTCCAGGTAATGGGCAATTAACCCTTTTAAGCACAGGACACTAAGTACTAGGAACAGATCCTTGCAGACATCACTTACTCATCCATTCACTCATGAATCTCTTCTTCCTGGCATCTGCTCATTGTTTCCATAGACTTTATTGAGTGTCTATTTTCCATGAACTCTGGTGCTGAACCCCATACCTGCATGTATACGATCTCATCCCGGCTCCACACATCTCATGATTGAACGGGGACAGCAGACAAGGACACAAATAGCTGTGATGTGGGGCATGAACAGTTGTGAATTTAGATACAAAGTGCTTAGCGCATAGCTCAGATTGAGGAAGAGAAAGGAGTGAGGAACACAGTTGCCTGGAAGCTGACCCTCGAAGGCTACTGTGAGGCTTTCATTCGAAGCAAAAGTGAGTGGCACAGTGGCAGCTGAGGGATGGCAAAAGGAGGAAAGGACTCTCCAAATAGAAGCAACAGTAGAAGCAAAGAAGAGATGCCACGAGGGTCGACGTTGTGGGCTTAACCCGGACGGGTCCCAGGATGATGGGGAATAACGTGCTATTGTACGGGGAGTGAGCTGCTGGAAGAAAAAGTCAGGGTCAGGTTAGAGCCCTTCTGCATGTTCAGGAGCTTGAACTCTATGCTCTATGGGGGCGGGAGGGCAGGGGTATCTGGAGGGAGGATTGAGGAGCTGTGAGGAGAGAAGTAAGACGGCTAGATTTATGCTTTCTCCAAAGCTTCCTTGGGAGCATATATTGCTCAGAAGATCCATCAGGAGGCTGTTAAAATAAGCAGATAACAAGGTTCTGAATGATGGTGGGGGTAGTGGGGGTAGAGTGGAGGAGAGAAATGCAGTAAGACTTGGAACGCTTCCAGTTCAGTGCACAAGCCATTCACTGAGCATCTACTATTAGCCAGTTATTCTAGGAAGACTGGCAGACACCAGGTCACTGTTAGAGCTCATTTTCTCTTGCACAATTTAACTTTGAAAATGGACTCAGTGATCTCCCCACACTTTGCAGTAGAATCAGATGATCATCACTAGGTTCAAAAAATTTCAGAAGAACAGTATTGATCATTCCCCAAAGGCGAGGGGTTTAGGGAGTAGAGGGCGGGTCCTTTGCAGTTCCAGAGTAAGGTGCCACGTTTCGAGAGGATTGATGTGTGCCCAGCACCCGGATGGCATCTCTGATTTGGCTTGGGCTGGTTGGGCTGCCCAAGTACCCAGGGACGAAGGCATGACTGAGTCAGCTCAGACCATAGCAAAGCCTCCGTAGATCCAAGGCAGAGCTGGTTGTCTGTTTCCTATCCGTGGTCCCTTTGAAGAATGCCAGCTAATGTCCCAGGTAGCATTTGGACAAAGCAAATCCCTGGTTGCTATCGGCTCTACAATGTCAGTATTTATAGAGGAGTAATGATTTTTTTTCTTAATGTTTTGTCTCTGAAGTAGAATGATATAGGGCTTGATTGCCAGTGTGCCCCCATAGGCAGACTCAATTTTTGTGCCTGTGCCCATGTAGATATAAAAGCACATCTGAGTTTTACTGGGAGTTAAATCTTGGTGAATGTTCCCGGGTGGATGCAGGAGGCTAGAAATATCGTACTGGGAAAAGCTGGCATGGTGAGCTGGATTTTGGAAGTTACTTCTGCAAAATCAAACTATGCACACATGTGTATGCATGTGTGCGTGTGTCTACAGGTATAGAATCCCTGCATACACACACTGATAACTGAGAAGGGAGAGTCCATCGCCTGACTTTTGATGCAAGTTTTAATTCACAGCATTCACATCTCTATGACCCAGTTTCCTCATCTGTAAAATGAGGATAATTATGTTTATGAATAAAACACTAGGAGCTCTTTGTATGAAAGGGAATGCATGGTTGGGAGGAAGCAATTTTATGGCAAACCACAAAAACTGTGCAATTGCTAGACACCCAGGCACATACTCTTCCTGGAGCCAGACTATTGCACGGGTAGCTGATGGGTGAAAAAGATTGATGTGCACTCCAAAGATTACTGAAATGCAAGGTGGAAGTTTCCGATTGTGTAAAGGATAGTTTTCATAGGCACACTGACATGGCTGTTTGCTTGTGGAGTTCTAACCAGCCCAATCCCAGTCAGAAGTCCCAAGAGAGAACATGGGTGGTTGAAAAATTGTTCCTGAACAGCACCACTTGTGCAAAACCCTATAGTGTCTGATGTCTGCTGGTGATTCTAAGTGTCTGAACTAGGTTGCTATCCTACCCATCACTTCTTCCTCCAGGACGGAGGCTGCATATTTCGTGATGGCAGTTCTGGGGCCCAGAAATCCCTACAGTATACAGCATCCATGCCCCTTGTCCCATTAGTCATTTATGGCTGTGGAACAAACTGTCACAAATGTAATGGCCCAACACAACACAAATGCATTATCTCACAGTTTCTGTGGGTGAAGAGTCTGGGTATAGCTTGGCTAGGTCCTCTTCTCAGATGCTTAGTAAGTGGAAATCAAGATGTTAATCCACAGTAGGATCTTCTCACTTTGTTTTATCAGTAGAATCTAACCAATGGAATGACTGTCTCAGCATCTTTGAACCAAGAGGATCACAAAGTTTGTAACCAGGAGGAAGGGATGACGGTGACCCTATTGCAATCCTCCCATTACACCTGTCATCTTTGGTGCCTCCTAGGTGCACACCAGGAGAGGATAGTCCTCATCTGCCAGGTCAGGGGTCTGGACACGTTTTAGAATGAAGATCCTTTAACCTGGGTTTTGAAGGATGAGTAGGAGTTAGGGCAGAAGAAGAAAAGAGCATGCTGGTCGAGTTAATTAATAAGAGATAATCCAGGTCAAATGATAATAACCTCTGTTTTCTATTATTGGGTCCATTTCTTCTGCTAGGAACATGTAAGTGGTTTTGATGTTCTTAGGTTTTCATATATCATGCATGTGGGATTAATTAGAAAACTTGAGTCTTACCATGTAGATGGGAAGAGACAATGGAAGGAAAAAATAAAATAAAATAACTTCTCCACGACTCTGACTCAAAAAGAATAAACACGTATTTAGAAGTGCATTTTCTGTGCTCTAATGTGTATGCAAATGACCTAATATTCTTGGAAACAACTGCAGATTCTTGAGTCCTCTCTTCAAAAATACTGACTTAATAGAGCAGATAGAGCCAGAAATCTGAATTTTAACAAACCTCAGGGGTCTCCTCAGTGCAGGTGGTCCAAGTACAAAGGTTTGAGAAACATTAGTTTGGTTTTACCAAACCTTTTCACAGATACTTTAATTGTCCCTCAGTGGTCTACTCAAAACAACATGTTACTCATTTTACAGATGGGTTAGCTGAGGCCTTGAGTGTTATTTGCCCAAATCACTAAAGCAGTATAGGATATAAACTGAGGACAAATTCAGATGTCCTTTTCAAAGCTCAAGATTTTTTTTTTCTTTACTGTCTCTTAAGATATAATTTATAGATGTGGGTATTGATTTATTTGATCTATGTCCTACTGGTGTTTGGGCCTCTTTTTTTGTTACTCTATCTCCTTAATATTTATGCACCCTGGACCAAAAGGTCTGCCTTTGCTTCGATTCCTATAAAAAGCCCTGTGGAATTCACATTAGCACTTCCATAAAAGTCATAAAGGCTCGGCAAACTACTCAGAGTTTAAATATGGAAGTCGAAACCCTAATCACAATTTAATATAACTAAATATGTACATACTTTATGGTCAATCATCCAGACCATTTACAGGGTCTCTTGGCTTTGAAATTACTGAATCTCAAATGGTGTTGTAGATGAGCCTTGCTTGACATGACATATATTGAAACAGACTGTAGAGCGATCACTTAGGGATGAAAACCTCGCTTCAGTCTTAGTGAACCAAAGCTAAGAGGCAAATTATTCAATTACAGTAAATTTACAGTAGCTTAATATTTGATAAAAGTGGTTCTTCCATCATCAGAGCATCTTATTGAAAACCCTTGAGCAGCAAAATAGCGCCGGAAACTCTTAAGATGTTTTAACCACTTATTAAGAAAATTCATCTAGCTTGATCTTTTATGAGCAGTCTGGTTTGTTAATTGTTAGGTACTCTGTGCATGTACTGGTGGCCTCAAAAGTAACCTGCTAATTGTTCTACCCTAAGGAGGGGTAGGGGGGGGCACACAGCTCCATCCACGGGAGCAATGGCTGCTTGGGGCTCTTGACTGCCCTACCTAGTGAGAGGGATACTGTCCTTCAGGCTCTGAGGTGAAGTGGAACTCCGAGTGCGGACCCTACCGAGATACGAGAGGACATGTGCCTACCAAGGGATCAGACCTCTTGAGGAATGGTTAGGTTGCTTGCCACATGACAAGTTCTAGGGAAGCCCCATTGTCTGCCCATGAAGGCCCTAAAGCAGGACTTCTCAAATTCTAATGGAGACAAATCACCTAGTTATTTGGTTAAAATACCATTTCAGCCTGAGATTCTGCATCTCTAATTAGCCCCAGAATGACGCCCCTGCCCCTGGCCTGTGGACCAACCTCCTCTGAGTCACAGCTCGAGCATACTACTAACCTCACCTGAATCAGGCACCTTGCTAATAGTGAGTCTCCAACGGGACGCCGGAATTGCAGGACAATGGATTGCAGTGCACACAACCCCTGTGGGGCTTGGACCTAGCTGCGTCATTTAGGATAAACTTTTTAACCCATTTGGCGGTGGATTTGAGGTGGGTCCAGGGACAGTCCTACCTCTGGCATGCTAGCTTGAGGGATTTCAGGGAAGTTCAGCTTGCCCTCAAGGTCTTCAGGTGGGTGCATTTAAATACAAATGTCTTTGCTACAGTAGGCCTTGAAGTCACCACCACATAAATAAATATTCCCTCTGCCCAAACCTCTTCCTTGTCAAGCAACACCCACTGGGAATGTTGATTTTTCTAACTTCCAGAACCAGAGCAAGACTTCTTAATCTGGGTTTAGTTAAACTTCCCCTACTGCTCAGGCACTGTCGTCAAATATAAAAGAAGCAAGAGAAGGGATGGAAATGCTAATTAAGCCCTGTCACAATTCCAGCTACTGTTGTGGGAATTCACAGTATGCAAATCAGATTAAATTTACCCTAAACTGCTCAGGGCTGGGAGGGCAGGGGCGGGTTTGGATCCACAGTCTCAGGGTGAAAAGGTGGGAAACCATCATCAGCTTCCTTCCTGACCCCCATTTGTTCCTCTGCTCTGCGGAGTCTCTGAAGCACCCAAGCTGAGAGACACCCATGGGAGAAAGGACAACCAGATAAGATGTGTGTGTGTGTGGTGCGTGTTTAAATCAAACACTTTCTGCTCCCCAATGTTGCAGCTGCATTCACAGTAAAAGTGAGCTAAATGGCTTTAAACACACATGTGCACGCACGCGCGAGCACACACACACACACACACACACACAGTCACCATTCAGCTCAGTATAAATGTCACAGCGTCAAATACCAAATACAGAGGATTATTAACGTAAGTGGCCTCCTATAATAAAGCTCATTATTAATAGGCCTATTAGCTCAGCATTCATTTGAACTGACAGCAACTTCTTTCTACAGCAGCTGTTTGCTCCCTTTTTCCATCCAAGACCCCTTCTGACATCTCAATGTATATTAAGAGGCAGAGAAGGGGGTGGTGGCTGCCAGGGAGGCAGCAATGGAAGTCATGCAGATTATTTTAAAAGGGGAGGAGAGACTGGGAGTTATTATTTATCGAGCATACCTTATAAATAATGGCAAACGTTACTGAGTGTATCGCATGCAAGTGTGCTACATGTATTATTTTATCTACTTTGCAAAAAATGCAGGGTGCCGGTTAAATGTGAATTTCAGATAAATGACATATTTCTTATTATTAGTAGGTTCTGAATATTGCATAGGACATGGTTTTATTAGAAACTATTTGCTGTTTATATGAAATTCAGATTTAACTGGGAGTCTGTGTCTTTCTTTGATAAACATTGAGCAAGTTATGTTACTATCCACATTTTACAAGTAAGGGTACTGAATCTTAATGGGCTAAAGTCTAAGGCAAGACCCCTAAAAGGGGTTGCAAGCTCTGACTTTGAGTATGGGTTATTCCAGAACTCATTCTCTCACCACCATCCACGTGGGACTCTTTACCCTTTCACTGGTCATGATGCACACAGCTCTTACACGACTTGTCATTCATCCCTGTGAATTTCTTGTAGTTGCTTTGATTGTACCCATTTTGCAGATGAAATTGAAGATCCAGGCATTTAAGCAACAACGGAGAATCATCTCGGTCATTTGTTAAACATTTACCCCATGCTAAGATTACAACATTCAGACACAAAAACAGTCTTCAAACTCTGTGGATATAGTAAATGGTATGAGGTAAGCACACAAATCAGATAAGTTAAATGCACGAAGATGGGACAAGTGATATTATTACTCCCCAGTTCAATCAAGACACTAGGGTCCCTTCTGAAAGAGGTTTCGCCTGGTGAAGGGCCTGTAGAGGACAGATATCACAGCCTGATTATTAAAGACAATCATAAAGGAAACCCTGGATTGCCATCTGAGGAAACAGTGTCATATATTCAGCTTAAAAATATTGTAAAAGTCCTGGGAGAATTAATCTTAAGTGAAAAATATGAGAAATTTAATAAATGGGAATTTGCAGAGACCAGTTTAATATCACACAGAAAATGACATGAAAATATGGCCATCCCTTCATCATCAGTCTCAGCTCAGGCCAAATAATGGAGATCAGATTATGTGACATTTGTTTAATCAATATTTATTAAATACTTAGTATGTGCCAAGCACTACAAGGGAAAAGCCAGGTATCCGCTCTCAGGGACCCTCTGGATACTCTCTTAGACTCTCATTCTCATCTGTGAAATGGGAATAATAATATATTTGCATCACGGGACTGTTGTGAGTACAGAATGAGTCAATCACTCAAGCTGCTAAAATAGGGACGGACACATACTAGGTACACGGCAAGCATTAGCTCTTAGGATGATTTGTTGAGGGCTGAGAGAATCACATGGGGACGTAATGATACTGTGGATACAGGAGCATTTGGGGAAGGAGCACGGCACTGTGAGACCACTGAAGCCACCATCCAACAAGGCTCTAGAGACATAAGTAAGGCTTCCTGTTCAGTAAGATGAACCTTTCCCCAAAAGATAGAAGGAAAGGGTATTCCAAACTAAAGATGAGCTAACACATATTGAGGTAGATACTACTTCCAAATACAGAAGAAGAAACAGATTTATATGACATAGGATAGGGATCAGACAGGTGGTCTTTCCTCCTGATCAGTCCATCCTGACTAGAATGACAGATGGTCTGGGGCAGCTGGTGACCCAAGAGAGTGGGAGGGAGGTGGAGGTTGGATGGGGGGAGGGTACACACCAGGAATTGCCTCAAAACTCATGACAACCATTGGGACCCCTGGGTAACTCAGTCAGTTAACCATCTGACTCTTGATATCAGGTCAGGCCATGATCTCAGGGTCACGAGATTGAGTCCCGTGTTGGGCTCCATGCTCAGCTCGCAGTCTGCTTGAGATTCTCCCTCCTTCTCCCTTTACCCTTCCCTCCCTTCCCCTCTCAAATAAATGAATAAATTAAAAAACAAAACAAAACAAAAAACCTGGCAGCTTCTACTCTGTCCTGTGGGTGTTGGAGGACCCCTGAATAATAGATAGCATAAGAACAAGGGAATGTGTAGATTAGAGTTGAGTTATAAAAATAATGACCATGGTGGAAAGTACAAAAAATTATGGGGAGAGTCAGATAGAGATAGATGATGGAGAAGACAGAGAGAGGAAGGACACAGAGGAAATGAAGATGTAGTTTTTAATTTGAGCCTTCTTTGTGCAGCTTTGAACTCCAACATTGTGCCAGAGATCTCTCAATTCTGTTAACCAAATATTTGTGGGTTTACGGTTCAAACGGAAACAGATTTCCAAACAATTTCTCTATCTTCCAAAAGTGGTTGAAGTTCTGCAAACCTCTCTTATTCAATTGCTGAAGTTCTCTACTTTCTATCACTAAATTAAATATGCAATTGCTCCCCCCCCACCCACCAATTAGATCCTCTGTGGAGATGAAGAGTCCTGGAGTAATAAGATGAAAATCCTATGCTCCCTCATTCATTAATCATTTATTTTATCATTCATTCATTAAACCAGCATTCTATCCATTGAACTTCCTGTCTGTCCAATCACTCACCTTACTGTTTACCTATGTTTTCTTTTATCCATCCACCCACCATCCACTCATTCATCTATCCATCCATCCATCCATCCATCCATCCATTTCATTTACTAAATGCTCACTGAACATTAGTTATGTGTAAGTGCATATTAGGATTGACTAAGCACAGCCCGTTTCCTACAGGGATTCCACAGCTCACTAACAGAAACAAGCAAGTAGGCAGCCACTTTCCAGTATTTTATGAGGATTCAGCCAAAGAGACACAAAGTCCAGAGAAAGAACAAGGTAAAGAGGATCAACTTTGGGCCACAAAGGAGACTTTTTGCTTTTCTTTAGGAAGTGACTCAGCTGCCTGACAAGTTTTAAGACTAAATCAGTGCATAAAAAATGGCTGGGGGTACATGTGTTTTACTTGGCATCCATCTCTACTTTTCAAATTTCAGATATTTCCAGAGGGCAATGTCTTTACTCCACAAAACCACCAGAGGAGTTATCAATATAGTAAGTTTTCATGAAAAATTGTCATTTCCCCTAGTCTTCCTGCTCTACCATTTTTTAAAGAAGATAATGTATTTTATTTAGGTTGTCTATCGCCCATCCCCCTGCCCAATCAGTAGCAAGATGCTGAAGACAAGGGTGATTTAAAGTTTTCCACAGACTTGGAGTAGGAGAAGGTCGAGGAAGGCTGCCGGCGAGTTGGGCTATGTCTACCTGGCTTCTGCATAGATTATTTGCTATTGGGTCAGCACATACAAAATGGAATTAAGGGGCATTTTACTCAGCTTGCTGGTGGGAGATGTAGACAATGTCTGTAAACTTGGGACTTGGAGCTTCAGCCAAAATGGCTAGAAATTACTGCAGGAGAGAACGAGAAAAACTTGTCAGTATCTAAAACAAACCCCCTTTTTCATTTGGCTACTTTTCTTTTAATATGTTTAATAAATTAACACACCTTGGCAAATGGCAGGACCCAGGTAGCTTGGCTTTTGGAGACAGCCAATACCCCTGATTCTGACCATTTAAAAATGACCCTGAGGGACGCCTGGGTGGCTCAGTGGGTTAAGCCTCTGCCTTTGGCTCAGGTCATGATCCCAGGGTCCTGGGATTGAGCCTCACGTCAGGCTCTCTGCTCACCAGGGATCCTGCTTCCCCCTTTCTCTCTGCCTGCCTCTCTGCCTACTTGTGATCACTGTCTGTCAAATAAATAAATAAAATATTTTAAAAAATTAAAATTAAAAAAAAAATGACCCTGAGACTCCTTCTCTTGTCATTTTCTTCTATAGATTGGAGAGCATCTCATGTTTCCTGGACCAGGAAAGAAACATGTACACCATGAGGGCACCTCCATAATATATAGCATAGTGATTTGGGCATTGTATTTGATTCCAGTGGTTAAGAGCTAATTTTTTAAGTAGGCGGTAGGCGTGGTGCACTTGCTTATGAATGTGGACACTAAGAATTTATTTGGGAACCTGCTGGAGTTGAGCGTCCCAGTGCAGAATAAAGACAGAGGGGAAAAGAAGTGGAGGGGATAGGAAAAGGAGCAGGAAGTGAAACAATAGGATCTTCTCACACCTTGCCTAAGTGGCCCTTCTACTGCCATGATGCCCAGATGCTGGCCAGGCTATACTGCTGCCACTGCCCCCTGATGCATATTTCTTCAGTCCACGTCCATCCACTCGACCATGAGTTCCTCAAGGATAACAATAGTACTTTACTGATGTTTGAATTCCCAACACCTAACAGCACGTAGCATGGAATAGGCATTTCACAAATGTTTATTGTGTGAGTGAAAAATGAACAGGAAGATTCCAAGTATCTGATAAGTTACAAAGATTGAAATTATATGAACAGCAACCAGGAGCAAAGTGGAAGTCAAGCTGTGTGATTTGGTAAGTTTGAGAGTTATCATAAGAGGATTATCAAAAGTATGTATCTCCTACTCAAAGTGTGGTCCCTGAATTAGCATCATCAGCATTTTGAACCTGAGAACTTTTTGGAAATGCAAATTCTCAATGTCCATCCTGTGTCTGCTGGTTCAGAATCTATGGGATCAGAGGTCTTTGTTCTAGTAACCTCTCTATGAGGGTCTTCTGTACTCTCAACCTGGAAAAGCACTGGATTAAATATATTATCTTTATCAGTGAAATATTCTGTTAAGTGACTTAATCTAGTATGTAAGCACCAACACATGTGAAAAATACCTTTTCTACTAGTCTTGTAGAATTGGTGCTCTCCACAATTTTCCTAATAAGCACTGGGCAGTTTTCAGAAGAAAACAAGGAGAAAAGACTAGAAGGAAGGGTCTTATTACATGAATCAACTACTGTACATGATATCTGTTGTGATGGTCACTTCTCACATGTCAGAGGTGACACTGACATGGAAACTTCTCAAGCTCTGAATTCCACAGATGGGGGCTTTCAGGAACCAGAGGATCTGGAGGATTTTGCCTTTGATTGTGGCGTAGATCTAAGATATCCACCAGGGTAATTAATGCCAGTTTCTACAGCAGACAGTGCCGACAGCTCACGGGCTGGCCACAATGAAAGTTTTTATTCTCACTCACATCACAAGTTCAGCCCCAGCTGTGGGACATCAGAGATGGAGCAACTTATTCCACACAGCCACTCAGGGATCCAGGCAGATCAGTTCATCATGGCACTGGTGATCCCTCTGAAACACGTGACTAGCTGTTCACAATGGTTACAGGAGAGAAGAGATGCCAAAAGCAGGCCCTAGCCTGGCAGCGTCCATGTCACTTTCCTTCATAGTGAGTTCTTTCTCTCATGGTGAATTGGGCAGAACTTGGCACATGGTTTCCCATATTGGTGCCTTGGCAGTCATCTCTGTTCCCAATACTCCTTATCTGTGGAAACCTCTGCTTTGCCATGGGAGCAAATCTCTGAGAACAGCCTGCATCAGTGACAGAGGGCAAGTAGTGGATGAATACCCCAGGTCCCTCAGTCCTCTGACAGGGTAATTCCGAGGGGATACTAGACATCTATGCTGATTTCTCGAGTTCATCAGTAACATTAAACTCCAGTGGACCACACTGGAAGCTGGCTGGATACCACAACTTAATATTGCCTTTCTTTCTTTCCCTTTATCTCCTCAAGATACAACTAACCTAGTAATCCTTGTTTTGGGGTCTGCATCTGGGGGAACCACATCCAGCTATAAAGGAGGTGGGAAATAGAGCGAACACATGGGATATTTGGGATCCACCATCTCTGCCACAGCACACCTGTCTGTCCAACAAAGTGCTCCCACTCAAAATCCTAAATGCGGGGAGGGATGCCTACCCATTGACAATCCGCTTCTAAGCTTCCAATGTTGAAAAGTCTGTGGTTTGAAAGAATTGGTCCTTAACATTCCATATCTGAATCATCCACATAAGGAGGCTTTGCAATCCCACCCATCCTCTTAACACTAATGCTAAACTTTGACTAATGAAGCGATACCCATTGTATGGATAGGAAAAATAATTCAGGGTTAGTCACTTCTACTCAATTGAACATGGTTAGTGTGATACTTGATATAACATTCCAATAATTACCTATTCAGAGTCCAGTCTTTTTTTTTTTTTAACTCGTCTCCTCATATTACAGCTAAGTCCAAAGTTATCCATCCGGGCATTAGACCCTTAATTCCTGTCTATGCATAAAAGAACAGGAAAAGCCACACTACTCAAGGATTTAACCTTGAATCTTCTTGGCTCTTGATTTAAAGCCTCTCAAACCCTTTTTAAGAGAGAAGACATTTCTCATTCTAAGATTAATATCCTCACTCTCCATTCCCACCTGAAGGAAGTAATGCGAGGCTCAGAGCATGTGGATGGGTCAGAATCACCAAGAAAGAACTCAGCTTCAACCATCTATATCCATTTATTTATTTATCCGACATTCATTGAGTATCAGCCATGTGCTAGACACTGTGATACTACTGAGGATTCTCTCTTCCATGGGAGTTATGCAGCCTAGTAGACTAACGACGCCAAAGGCACCCATGTAGCTAATACTAAATATTTACTGAAAAAGAGTAGTTATAACAGTTCAGAGGAAAGAAAGATCCCAGCTCACTGGGGATGCAAGTGTGTGTAGAACCCAACAGGTATTTATTTAATAGTCTATCCATTCATTCATGTACAAAAACATCAGTCATTCATAATCTGCTAGGGAAAGGATGGAATGGGTACATAAAACCAACCCAGTCCCTCATCCCCTGTGATATCTATAGTTACTGAAATAGGATTTGGGTCATATTTTGATATGTTGATGGAGACCTGGTGGTTGGAGATTGGGAAGATACGTGTTTTCCAGACAGAAGGAAGGATGTGATTTCCATGCAGAGATAATAAGCCTCAGAGTAGTGAGAAGAAGATGGTCAGTTTGGTGGGAGAGAAAGCTCTGGGGTCAAGCATGAGAGAATGTCAGGCTAACATCAGGCCCCTTGGTCAGACCCCAGGCAGATTTGATTGCCATTCCTGGCAATTACACAATGGACACATAGGAGCCGCTGAAGCTGTTTCAGCAAAAGGGCAGGAGATTACAGGGTGGACTTGGCAGGAAAAAGATGCAGCCTGGAGTTACAAATGGAGAGAGGCTGTAGCTCCAACAGCAGATGGGAAAGGCACCCGGACCTGAACTGGGGCAGTTGCTCAGGGGTGAGTGATAGGGGAAGGATGGGAAATGGAGCACACAGATGGAAGCTGTGGGAATCACGATGGCTGGGAGGTAGCTGTGGAAGTCCAGAAAAAAAGGAGAGACTAACAGATCTTGGCTCTTCCTCCTGGACACAAAGGCAGACTCTACTGTTAGCCTCCCTGAGAGATTAGTGTGGCCACGTGACTGCATTCTGGTCAATGGGATGTGAGTGGAAATCTTGTACATCATTTTCATGCCTAACCCATTTTAAAAAAAGGTAGAAGAAAACAAAACCAATCATCTTCCCACAGGTGAGCTAGGTTCGTTCTCATCATTTGCCAGCATAATGCAACGATGTCAAGAACTAAGGGATGAGTGGAGTCACAGGACAGAAGGAGATGGGGTTCCCATGTGCCTGCCCAGAACAAGGTCTGCAGACTTCCAGACACCACTCCAGTGAATGGACATGGCTGTGTTCCAAAAAAACTTTATGGAAACATGTGATGGGCTGACTGACTTCGTGGGTTGTAGTTTGCCAAGCCCTCACCCAGAGCAAAGTGCCCCCTCCCCCTGACCTCTTTGGACTATGATAAAGAGGGACAAGATGCTAATATGTATTTTTTGAACTTCTGAGACCCGGGGGTTGTTTGTTACAGTAGTTTAGCTTTGGCTTGTGCAAGAAGAGAGAAAAAAGGCTGTAAAACCTTCCTATATTCCTCTGAAAATGTGAGAATTTACGGAAGATAAGATAGGAAATGCCACCACAGGTTTTTTAGCAACATCTTAAAAATGAGTGTGACTGCAAATGTGTAGGGGAAAGACCTCCAAATCCCTAGGACATTCTGGGGAGGTTCAAGCTATGAATAGTGCAAGGATCCCATATTTTATTGCTTGGAGGTGGAATAACCTGGTGGCTCTGGCCCCTTCTTGTGACACAGCATGATAATTGGGGTTTAGACACATTCATTTACTGATGGAAAATTCTGCTGTCTGCATTCCAGAATTCAAAAGTAAGAAGGGAGAAAAGAAGCCTTGGAATTATGCCAAGTGGAGGAGAACTGAAGAAGTCTGTCAGCGAGCCCTCAGGTAACAATATCATAATTTAAAATTTCTCCTAACAATGGGGGAGTAATTAATGATACAGCTTCCTCCTTCCCTGTTTCCATTTCAGCCGAGCCAAGTTCACAGTGTGTATATGGTGTGGGTGTGTGCATGGGTATGTATGCGTGTGGCTTGCGTGTGGTATGTGTGTGTATCCACATCCATGTGTATGTGTATGGTGTGTGTGATGCGTGTGTGTGTGTGATGTGTGTGTATGGCATGCATGTGTGTATGGTGGGTGGGGTTATGTATGAATGTGGGAGGATGCAGTGTGTATGTGTGTGTACATGCCAGCGGTGTTTGTGTATGTGGATGCATACATACACCCTGAGTCCACAGAGACAGGGACAGGGGGAGCTTGTCTCCGCAGGTTTGACAAAGTAGATTTATCTACTTGATAGCCGGATCAAACAGGGTCCACATTTTTACCTCTGTAGCAACTTGCCGGTTCCTCAAGCCTGGGAGGAATCAGCCTGGGAGCTGTGAGGCAAGTTGATAGACCCCCCAAACCATTCAGTGTGGCATTCTTGGATGGCAAATTAGAAGCCCTTCTTGGTTTATTTGGAGCTGAAGGCAGAGAAAACAAAAGTATCATTCTTGCTGGCTACCCCCTTTCCTTCTCTTAGAAAGACTCCCCCTCATGCCTAAGTGACAAGGGGATTTCAAGTCTCCCCAAATGTCCAGTGGTGAACATTCTAAGACAAGGTTGTCTAAAATGACTTCCTCTTTCTCTCTCTGAGGCACCCTGAGTTTCTATCAGAGGCACTTAAAGATCTGTAAATTCATGCCCTTAGTGATTTATACCGTGGATCTAAAATTATTTTCAAATTGGTCTGGAAAATATGCATGAGAGATTTAAGAGCTAGGGGCCAATTATCAGGTTACTTGGGCCAGTGTCCAGATCCACAGCTAAACTTACCAGTGTCACATCTGGCAAGTGTCTGTCTCTTCTCTGGGGTGGGTTTTCCTTCTGCAGGTGTACATACTGAGGGTTGAGTTGGATCCATGTCTTCCAAAATGTCTTCTAAGGTACATTAATAGTAATTCATGCAGTAAGGGGTTTCCATGACTAGTTGAATCTGATTTTGTTTCAGTACTAATGAAAGAGATCAGAAATAACAGTAGCTTAAACAAGATGGAAGTTGATTTTTCTTTTAAGCCAAAGTCATCCAGAGGAGAGCAGCCATGGGTGCATATGATGGGGAGCCCAGATCCTTCTATCTTTCTTCCCACCATCTTTTACAGTAACTCCCATTTCAAAATCATCCAGTTGTTTAAGATAGTTGCTACAGCTCCAGCCATTGCATCTCCATTCCAAATAACAGGAAAGAGGAAGTAGGAATTATGGTGGATATGCATGGTGGTTCTTGTAGATAAATCACTTCTTTGAAATAGTCTTTCTTGAAGTCCTTTATAACACTTCTGTTTTTATCTCTATAGTGGAGATTTCTTGCCTGTACACTTCAGAGATTTCATATGCAGATACACACTGTGACACTTCCTATATGTTTCACATAATTATTTGATCATAGACTACTTTCATTCCCAAACATCATGTGCAATTACTAGTGTAAGAAATAACACAGAGGACAACTCTAGGCAATGGTCTCAAGTGTCCCTGGTTATTGACAACGTGTTAGATTATCTAAACCAGAGGTCCCCCTCTTCCTTACCATGTGCGGGTATCTTGAGGGCATCCCCAATTCCCATTAACCTTTCCCTCCTGCCAACTCTTTGGGCACCCCTGATAATCACAGGCATGATTCTGGAGCACCCCGTGGGCACTGCCTCCCTGCACGGAAGGGGACATGGGAGGACCTCTCCTCCTTCATTGTTATACTTAGTCATGATTTGGTGGGTTTTTACTGAGATGAGATCATGGGGGTGTTAGGCAGCAAAGTCTTGATTTGATTCACATCAAGTGAGGATGTAATTGGAAGCAATCAGAATGAAGTGTCCCATTTTAGGAAAAGCCCTTAATGCAGCAAAACGTAGAGATGGCACAGGGATGACTTAAAGGGCTAGTCGCAGATTATGAAACAAACAGAATGAAAGCAACAAAAATAAGGAAATGACTCTGCCACGTGTCCCCCTCCCTCGAGGCTCTGCATGTGTCACCTCAACAGCACGGTGCCACACGATGATGCCAACGTATAGTTCTAAGTTTCAAAGTTTTCAAGGGCATCACTACCCCATTCATAAAGTGCTACTTGGGTCCTTATTGCGGCTGAAGTCCTTCAGAAGCTCACAGTCATGCCAGAGAGAAGAATGTTAAACAACTAAAGTCAGAGAAGAGTGCCCGAACCTTCACAGAGGGGCAGAGGGCCGATAGAGACAGACGTCTGGTGCTGAGAAATGGAGCTCTAGAGTAAGACATATGGTTATTGAGCCTTTGCTAGACCAGTGTTTGGACTTTGTAAAGGCTACTTACCTTCTCTGTGCCTCAGTTTCCTCATCTGTAAGATGGAATAAAGAAGAGTTTCCATCTCTAGGATAGTTGTCACCATGAGATGGAAAAATGCATCTCGCCTTTCCCTCTCCCCTGTGTGAACATCTAGCAATGGTTTCCTGTTGTCATTGCTGTGCTTAGAATAGATACTATTTACTCTTCTTTCTATTTTTATGGCAAGAGAGCAATGGGAATGCTCCAGGGAGGAAAGGACAGTTCTATCTTGGGAAGAGGGGCTTTATGTTATAGCAACTCTGGACTGACTTGCAACGGGAAGAAGGTTCGAGGAGATGAAGATCTGACCAAGGTCATCTAGACTAACCTGTCAAACAAAACGTCAAGACTCATTTATGGCCCGTGTGGCTTCCATGATGGCTTCATGAAGTCAATTCCAGCCAGTTTCAGCACATCATGTTGCTTTAGCCAAAATGGACTACATATCTGAATTTGAGTGATTCTTCCCCAAACCCTAGAGGATTTTTACCTGCCATGCCTATGTGTTTAATACCTGAACCTCTTTCAGGGAAAGACACTGCTTAAAAGAGAGACAGTGACCAAACTTCCTTACAGAAGGAATGAGGACAGGACCAAAAGACTCATAAGGAGGTCAGGAGCTAGGAAGGTAGAGAACAGGCTAGGACGTGGGAGGGGTAAGTGGACTAGGTCAAGGGGTGTGGCACTAGAGTCTGGACGCCATGTGCTGGGTCCCCAGATCAAAACTGACCACAGCTTTCCTGTACCATCAGTGACCCTGGGGGAGTGACACACCCCTCTCCCACCACCCATCAGCCTTCAGTTTCCACACTTTAAAACTAGTGTGGGCTAATGGCGTCACTATCATCACATCCAGAGTTCTGATTGCAATTACACAGTTCTCTAGAGGCAGCAGAGAAGGACTTGGTTAGAAGAAAGAGTATTTCTTTGCTCATAGAGCCACATATGCTATCCAGAAGCTTCTGGGGTTCTTGGATTTTCTTGTGAGAAGTCCCACTATCCAAAGAATAACTCCCAACACCACCGTTTCTTTTAATAAACAGTTACATCATCCTTCTAGGCACTATCACACACAGCCTCCACACAGACGGGTTATTTGCGAAACTGGAGGCTTCGGATGTCAAGGTCACTCAGAGTGATACGGCATATTCACGTTACGAATGCCTCCTCATGGGAGTGTCCTCACGGAGCCAAGCAACAGGGTAAGACACGCTTTCAGTCTGGCAAGGAGATGCCACCAAACTCCTCAGCTTCCTTCCCGTGCTCACTGAAATCGGCCCAGCAATGTTTCACAACACTCCTGTTCACAAAACGTGTACGAGCAAAAATGGAAGGAGAGTTCTTTGGATGAACGTAAAAAAGTGTTTTCTTCTTTAATGTTTAAGGCTTCATGAGGAGTTTCAACTGTTTTCCCCAAAGTCCTGTGCCTTGTTTTCCCCACGTAGAAACAGGAGTAGTAATCAGTAGCATTTCTTCCTGAGTCATAATCAGTAACCTGAAAGAAGAGGCATCCAAAATGGACATAAGCAGAGAAGTTGCCACTTGCTGGAGGCACAGAAGATACACAGCAGCACAGTGAAAAGCATCCTTTTCTAGGGAGCCTGTTCAAAGGTCTCGTAAGAAAGTGTCACCTGTGTCATGTCTTCAAATGGGAGCCACCACCACAGCTGCTAAGAAGGGTTTTCCTTCATCGGCTAGCCTACGAGGGCCACAGTGAGTAGCCATACAACTGAGTCAGTCTGCATTAAAGTCCAAATCTGTAATATGAGGATTAGCATGGTTTTTATGGGATACCTATGGGGATTAAATAAAACAGCAGTTTTTTGTCACTTAGTAAGAATAAAAAAACAACAACAACCTGTTGATGTCTCTATTCCTCCTCTCCTATTCACAGAATGGTTTCATTCATTCAGGTCTTTTTAAAAAATGTAGTTAGTTTATTTGTTTGGGACCTGGAAAATTTAATGTGAGTAGATGAACTGAATTTTTTAATTAATAAATCTATATCAAACATCTATTAAGTTTATGAAACTGTACTATGTATCATGGGAAATATGGAGTTGGTCCCTTCTTCTAAAGGAGCTTAATTGGAATGGCAAAGCAGAAACACATGGATAATTGACTGTAAATGTCTGAAATGGGATATTAGGAAGGGTGCATAATGGTCGTTCAGTGCTCATGGATCAGTAGAATGACTGGCATGGCTATGAGCTTCAGTGCTCATGGATCAGTAGAATGACTGGCATGGCTATGAGCTTCAGTGCTCATGGATCAGTAGAATGACTGGCATGGCTATGAGCTCCTGGGGCAGGCACTGTCACATCTTCACCTCTGCATCCTCGTGTCTTTGTCTGTGACATACAAGGGGATATCACTGGATGTATCTTAGGTCAGTGGATGAGTGGATGGATGGTTGGATAGTTGGATGGATGGATGGAGAGTGTTCTCTTTTTGTTGTTGTTGTTGTTGTTGTGACCAGTATTAGGCTTACCAATTCTGTGGGTAAGCCATACAAATAAAGAGATGGGGGATTGTCGTATCCACTCTGAGATGTCTGAGGCCTCAGCTGGAATACTTGAGTGAAGAGGGGCTCAATGGCTGGAACCATCTGAAGCCTTATTTATTCACACCTGGGGTGCTTGATATTGGCTATAGGCTGTTAATAATGAGGGCACCTACATCCTGCCTTTTCATGTGGCACAGCCTTTCTCCCAACATGGAGGTTGTAAGGGTGATAGCTTAAGAAAGAGCCAGACGAGGACTATGTTCCCTTTATTCACCTAGTGCAGATTCATGCTGTAGCCCCTCCACTTCCTATTAGTCAAGGCAGCAGTCACCAATTCTACCCACTTTCCAAAAGAGGAGCCAAAGACCACCTTGTGGTAGAGAGGAACAAGCTTTTGGAAGAACATATGGGACTACAGAAGGTTGGTCATTTTGGAAATTTGTTCACAAATAGAACAAACATAATGCATGGATAGATGAACACTTCTGAATTCAGACTCCCTCAAGTTTGTGCAGAAGTGAGGTCATTGAACAGATATGTCAACAGAGCTGGGGAAAGGAGACCTGAAGAATACAATCTGATCAAGATGTTGAAGGCTTAGTAGAACTTTGAAAATCAAGGGTAAAGGGCATCTCAGGAACTTAGGATCTAAAGAAATGATTCAGGAGAGCACAAGGCCAAACAAGTTAAATTGGAGAACCGGAATCATGTGAGAAAAATATGGAGGGAGACAAGGCTGGAGGAAGCCTCATGGCCAGTGGCCATAGCCTTGGAAGCTTCATCCAAAGCTCACCTTGCCACTTCCCATCTACATGACTGGGAGACAGTGGATGGATGCAGACATGGGCCATATTTCATTGAATTGACAAAATGCACTTGAACAAGGAAGGGAGAAAAGGAACAGACATAGGGGTTGAATATTAGGACTCTGGGGGACAAGGGAGAAACTACGAAAAAGACAATGACTCCAGGGCTTTCATTTAAAACAACACTTAAACCTTTTCTTTCCTGAATGAAACAGGAAAGGACAAGAACTAATATATCCATTTTCTTTTAAGTTGGAGGCCAATACAGAGATGGAGAGTGCTCTCTGAGGGGAGGGATGTAAGGTCACTGCATTTACCCAGCTCTGTCCCCGGAGCTTGGGAAGCGGGCTGACATGTGAGGGACTTTTATTTTTCCCTCCAATGCTAATTGAATGTGCAGATAGAGAGGTACCGAAGTGACTACATTAAAATGAAATATGTCCCCTGAGTACCTGCTTCCATCCATGCTCCTGCCCACTGCCCTCCACCCCAGCAGAATGAGAACTTTTTTCTGGCCAACAAAGCCCATCTTCCATTATTATTTCTCTTTGTCTCTTTTCATATCTCCTAATGGAAACATTCCAGTAGCTGCTGGCTAGAAAATTAGCCATCTGAACTCTGATTCTCCCTCTCTCTCGTTTTCTTTCTTTCTGTGTCTCTCTCTTCTCATCAGATTAGTGAGAAAATTCAGCATTGAATTTCTTTCAAGCTCTTCGCTCTGCACAGCCTGGTTAACACATGGAAGGGGCTAAGATTAAACCTTAATTTAACTCTGTCTCTCACCCAAACGTCACCAGACTCCTGGCCCAGTTTAACTTTCAATCATTCTCTGAAAAGTCTGGAGGAGTGTGGCTCCACACTGCCCGAGTCTCCAATGTGACCTTCTTTGCCTGGTCAAATGCCTTGTGGTGAAATCCAAGATGGCATTAGGATGGAGGAGAGTGAGAAGAAATGAATATTTATTGAGTTCCTGGCATATGCCAGGCACTTTAAATGCATTATTCCTTTTGATAGAACAGTCCTACGAAATAAATACATTTCTCTAGCTTTTTCAGGGAGAAACTGAGGCTTATTGGGGGTTCCTATCTTGTCTAAGCCCACCTCGATAGTGAGCAATAGTGTCATGATTTTCTAGCGATATTTGCTTATGTACCAGTTTCCCTGGAGGCTGGATTTGCCCCCAGAGTGGCCAGTCACCAACACAAGCACAGTGATCAGAAAACCCCATATTGACTCTTCTGGTCAGTACTGTCATGCCGACCAGTTTCAGGCAGGGAACTGAATGAAAGTCACAAAGGTTCAAGACCTCACACATTTAGGAAGAGGAAGAATTGAGACTGGAACTCAGCTCTGCCATAGCTCAAATTTCACGCCTGTTGGAACTAGAATTACAATTGTGCATATCTGCACCATGGCCAGCCCACTGAGAACCAAATCATGTTCCCTCCATTCCACTTTAGGCCTCTTGGAGTATCTGATATTTCCATTCAAAATTGAAATAAAGAAAACAGGAGAGCCAAAATGTCTTCAAAAGACTTCCTGATAACACAGAAAGAGTTGGTTGTGGATTTTTGTTTGTTTTTTCCTGCTTTTGAAAAACAGAGAATATAATGTTAACTCTGATAGCACGCAGCAAGCCAAGATGGAACAGGAGCCCAAATCAGACTAGGCTGTGGAGTGAGAAAGCCAGTCCTTGGGAGGAAGAACTTGGTGCCCAAAGAGATGAGGAGCTAGGTCATGGGCCATACAAGACACAACTACCCAGCACCGATCAATTTCAGAATAATTAGCAAGGTGAAATCTGGTGGGGTGGGGGGGGCATATGATATTCAGAAACTCCAGGGGAGAGACAAGAATTCAACATTAGGCAAGTCCATTAGCAAACCCTAGTTATATGTGTGACGCATTCACCACGATGCTGCTAATTCAGGTTGGTCATATATATATAAAGAATATATGTATGTAAAGATTCTTCCAAACAAGGATCATTGAATACATACATATGCGACTCCCATAAGGAACTGTTATGCAGCCATTGTAAGTTGTTGAAATAAAACGTATGACAAAAGGAAAGGCTCTTTAGCTCATTATTTTCCTCCTCAATAAATGAGATGTTACAAAACTGTTCTCTCTCTGAATAAATTCATCTGTGTAAAAATATGTAGAATGAACCTGGAAGAAATTGTGCTAAAACATTCATAGCACATGACTCTAGACATAAAATTCAAGGGTCATATTTTTTCTTTTATTTACACTTCTTTTTTCATTTTGTCCATAATAAGTATCGATTTAAAAAAATATATCCCAAGATGAGAGACCAGGCAGGAGCCTGGAACATGGATAGCAGGCTATCCATGGAGGTTGGGACCTTGGCCATGTGCACTTGGTGAATTTGGGCACAAGGAGACTGGCCAGGCAGGAAGGATAGTCAAGAGACAGGAAGAAGAGGAACCACTAGGTTTTAATGTGTCCTCTGTTCAAGACCTACAAACATATCACCTTACTCTGTCTTCTCAGTGGCCTTGCTAAGTATGTATAATTATCCCCATTTTACACATGTGGACTTGCAAGTTCATGAAGATTAAAAAACATACCCAGAGATGCAGTCAGCTCAAATAGTAAAAATAGGTGATATTTATTCAACACCCTTGTGTCACAACAGATGCTGAGAACTTTCCGCGCATGTACCAGTTTAGCTCTTGCTACAAGCCTATGCCACGGGTACCATAAGTTCCTTGGTCCTGTAGGTGGAGAACATGAAGCATACTTGATGCTGAGTCCCACAGGTAATGGAGGTGGAGTTCTTGTTGGGCCACTGAGTCCACAGAATTCCCCAAGCTACTTCGGGACATAACAAGGAGCAGGGTGAGGAGCAGGTGATCAGCATCTCCAACTAAACACATGCAGAAAATGAAACAAACAGCAAGCCGACAATCAAGTCTATGTCAATTCAGCTCCATTGCTAATGTATCATGTGACCCATTCGTCTGTCTGGGATTCTCCTTAATTTCCCACATTGTACAGGTGAGTGTGTTTGAACACCTTGAAGTTGCTTCCAAGTCCCACTTCTTAGGCGACACATCTCTGCACTGGAGTGTGTGTTGACTACCCATTACCCTCATGTCTTAGCATCCTTTGTCACAATCACACATAATTTTTCAATATTTTAAATATGTTTACTATGCAATAATCTTAGAATCACAAGAGACTGCAAAAATAGTGCAGAGAGTTCCTGTGTGCCTGTCACTCTGCTTTCCCACAGAGTGATCAACCAGAAATTGATATTGGCACTACTAACTAAATTGTTCTGATTTCACCCATTTGCACGTTACGTGCTCACCTGCCGAACATCCTTTGAAGTCATGAGAGATCCCTCATGATATGGAGCCCACTCAGCTGTCCATCTTTCCTTCCATCAACGTTGTTCTCACATTTTACTCTTCTTTTTCATCTCCTTCTCCTCCTCTTCCTCCTCCTCCTCCTTCTTTTTCTTCTTCACATTTTACTCTTTAGCAAACTTGATCTTCTTATGGGTCCCCAACACACAATACCCAGATAGTCTTCCTAGACATTATTATCCACCAATGTCTTGAATCAGAAACTGTCTCTATGGTGCCCCCTCTCCAAGCCCCTGCCATTTCTTATTGCCTCTGTAATTGCTTGCTTCAGGGCAAGCTCCCTTTGGGAATCCTTCCTACATGCGCAGGGATTCCTCCTTACTTCCTGGTAATTTCTGTGCCTAAATGGTGCTTGGGACTTATTAGAGACATAACACACGGTTATGCGCAGAATGAACAAATGCAGCCAGGAATAGTAATGTCTCTTATCTTCACATTTTGAAGTAGCTCTTAGAAAAGAACCTCTTTCACCTTAAAAAACTTTCCACTAAAGGATAATTAATTTATAAATAAAAGTATATAGAGGACGCAGTGGAAAAAAAAAAGAAGGAAGGAAAGGTACATCTACTCAAACAATCACCACATACAAGGCTTTATAGGACAATTCTGCTACTTAAGAGAAAGGCAAAACTACTGTGCATATAATTGAATTTAAATGGTGAAAAAAACATTCATTCTCACTATGCATTAGAGACACTATTTTAAAATTATTTCTAATATAAACACTCTCTCCAGCTTTCATTTTTCCCCTTTTTGCTCCTGCTCTCAGCACAAATTACTCTTAAGTCGGGCTGAATAATAAATGAAACAGTGTCGTTAATGACAAAGTGTAATATTGAGATGATGAGACCTCTTGTTTGCAAAGCTTTTTTCTTAGTTTTTTTTCCCCCCAAACATTCCTCCATGAGGATCACTAGCAAAATGATTTATATTCAACTGAGTATCTAATTGAAAGACTATGAACCCATGGAAATGTAGACTAGCAGGTCTGATATCCTAAGGAAAAAAATAAATAAGTAAAACAACCTTCTCTTTGGATAATCGCACTTACTGGGGTATGGCAGTCTCTTATTTGGAAAAAGAGCTTCCATTTTATAGCTTATTCAAGTCTCACAAAGATAAGCCCTCAGCTTATTAGTATCCAGCACTGCATTTGGGAAGGGTTTACTTGAATAGAGGTTAATTTTGCTCTATTACGGTTGCTGAAGTGCAGCGTGCCCTAACATCAATTTCCTGTCAGACACATGTTTGTTGAGATGTGAGGTCCATATATATGAACATTGTCCTGGAAAGGACCATCCGTTTTCCTAGGTCGAGATAATCTTGAAGCAGTAAGTAGGATGGGAAAGATCCAGAATCTGAAGATTGGGGTTTCACTGAGGTCTGGAGAACTCCAGAAGTTTTGCACTTGATTCCTACCTGTTGTATTTCCTAGGTTTACTCTACTTCATGGCAAGGTATACATCATTACCTCCCTCAGTGTTGAACTTTTATGGATAAT
The DNA here is from genome assembly GCA_004024625.1 of Mellivora capensis. NCBI lineage: Eukaryota > Metazoa > Chordata > Mammalia > Carnivora > Mustelidae > Mellivora > Mellivora capensis. The sequence continues at coordinate 57,085 of PISX010011850.1, forward strand.
AAAATTAAGACTCTAAATCAGTTCTGAGAATAGTGTACTCAGAAGATATGTGTGGATGGAACAAATGCTTGTGTACTCATACTAGAGTTGGGGCAACTACCATGAGTTTGTAAGACCAAAGACCATAGGAAGAACTTTTTGTCTGCCAATGATCGCCAAAATTCGAAGGAACTAGCAAACATCCATCCTCTCCACTCCACACTGTGCTAAGCCCTTGAGATGCGCCAGCTTCATTAAAAACATCACAACCACTCAACAAAGAAGATACACATCTTCCCAATTTTGGGATGAGGGAAAGAAGGTTCAGAGTCAGTAAGTATCATGCCCTTGTTTGGAGTCATACCTAGAAACTGGCAGATCAGGGATTTGAACTCTGGTCAGTCTGACTCATATCCATACTATTTTTTTTTAAGATTTTATTTATTTATTTGACAGACAGCGATCACAAGTAGGCAGAAAGGCAGGCAGAGAGAGAGGAGGAAGCAGGCTCCCCGCTGAGCAGAGAGATCCCAGGACCCTGGGATCATGACCTGAGCCTAAAGCAGAGGCTTTAACCCACTGAGCCCCCAGGCGTCCCTCATATACATACTATTGGAGCACATCCATCATTTGTCCCTTTTAGGAGTCACGACATAATCAAATATCTCCAAGAAACATTTCTCTCACCTATGAATGTGTGTTCTCCCATTATGTGACAAGATGCAGTTGATGTTGGAATAATAAATAAATTTGTTCCAACATCTTCCTCTTTTCACATTTTTTAAAAGGTTTTATTTATTTATTCATGAGGGACACAGAGAGAGAGGCAGAAGCAGAGCAAGAAAGAAGCTCCCTGCTGAGCAGGGAGTCGGATATGGGACTTGATCCCAGGACACCAGGATCATAACCTAAGCAGAAAGCACGTAACCATCTGAGCCACCCAGGCATCTTCTCTTTTTACCTTTACTGCTGATAATCTCCAGGCTAAATGCACTGCTTAACCACAACAATTTCACCAGCCCTCAAAATACGTATTCTCTTCTATTCTTCTAAGTGGATTTTACATTTCTGGTTCTGTTTCCATGGTCTTAAACTATCTTTCATTTTAAGCCCATCTGGATCACTTTTGAGGAGGTCTGTGCAATTAGAAATCACTTTCCAATCAATGAACTTCATCTTGCTGTAAGGTAAGACTGCTGTATGAGTCAGGAAACAAAGGAAGTTAAGGGACTTGTCCAAAATAAAAGAGCTGGCAAATTCTGAAACTGAGGTTTCTAACTTTCCCTCCTGCACGTCCAGTGATTTTCCATTTTTTCATGTTGCCTTGTACATGTGGGGAATATGTATTATTTAAAAATTTAAATGTCTGGAAAGATGGTCACAATAAAAAACCAGACATTTATCAAGTGTGCTCTAGGCCATGCTCTGCACTGTTTTATTTATATGACTTTAATGTTGTCCTTTCAACATCAATGAATTTGTATTAGTTTTCTATCGCTGTGTATGATGATGGTTAGTTTATGTGTCAGCTTGGCTAGGCTCCAGCACCCCGTTATTTAATCAAACATGAATCTAGGTGTTGCTGTGAAGGCCTTTGTAGATGCAGTGAACATTTACAATCAGCTAACTCTAAGTAAAGGAGATTACCCTTGATTATGGGGGGGTGGGCCTTATCCAAGCAGTTGAAAGGCCTTAATCACTAAAACTAAGGATTCCTGGAGAAGAAGAAACTTAGCTTCAAGATCGCAGCATTAACTCCTCCTGATTTGCCATTCTGGCCTGCTCTATGGATTTGGACTGGCAGCCCCATACAGTCCCATGAGCCAAATTCTTAAAATAAATCTGCATCTATTTCTTTAGAAATACACATATATATGTCTTTATATTTATATATAAAATATATGTATATTTATATATGTATTTATATTTATATATAAATATAAAATATACATACTGTGTGTGCATGTGTGTGTGTGTATATATATACACACACATATGTGTATATAGTGTGTGTGTGTGTGTTGTGTATTGGGGCACCTGAGTGGTTCAGTCAGTTAAGCATCTGACTCTTGGTTTCAGGCTCAGGTCATGATCTCAGGGTCCTGGGATTGAGCCTCATGTTGGGCTCCACACTCAGCACAGAGTCTACTTGTCTTTCTCCCTCTACTCCTCCCTGCACTTGTGCACTTGCTCTCTCCAAATAAATAAATAAATAAAATCATATATATATATATATATATATATATATATATATACACACACACATATATATATATATTCAATATACCAGTTATATATATAATCAATCAACCAGTTATAATTATATATATCATTTTATATAAAATTATATATAATTTATGATTATATAAATAAATAAATTATATGTGTGTGTGTGTGTGTGTATATATATATATATATATAAAGTCAATCAATCTATCTATATACATATATATAAATCTATCTATATACATATATATAAACAAATCTATAATTGTCCTGTGTCTCTGGAGAACCATAACTCATGCTCCTTGGAACAGATCACACTGAGTAGCCTACACAACACATATTTATGACCTCAGAGTTTCTGTGGGCCAACAGTCCAGCCCATCTTGGCTGGGTCCCTGGATCAGGGTCTCATGGAGCTGAAATTAAGGTGTTAGCTGGTGCATGTCCCTCTGGAGGCTCACATCCAGAAGGCTCTGCTCCCACATCCCCTCAGGTTATTGACCGAACCTGTATCCTTGTGGCTGTGGGACTGAGTCCTCATCATCTTGCTAACAGCTGTCCCGCTCTCAGCTGCTAGAAGCTGCCCTCAGGTCCTCACCACATGGCCTCCTCCATAGGCCCTCTCACACTGTAAACCTCTTCCTTCAAGAAGGCCTCGGTGTCTTTGACAAGCTCACCTGAATAGATCAGGCCCAATCTGCTTTTCTCTTCACTCAAATTCAGTGATTAGGGACTTAAGTATGGCTGCATGATCCCTGCTGCCATATAATCATCACGGGGGTGAAAGCTCATCCTCATAAGTCTTGTTCAAACTGAAGGGGAGGGGTGAAGGTGAAGTGTGTACACCAAGGGTCAGTAATTATGTGGGCCCCCTTAAAACTCTGCATATATCAGTATTGCTTGGGATTTTTTTTTTATTAATCAGTTCCACAAACATGTGATGAGCCTCTTCTAGGTTCCAAGGATAGTTTTGGACATCAAAGAGGCAGAAAACAAAAATTAAAAAAAAAAATTTTAAAAGATGCAGAAAACACTTTCTCTGATCCTATGAAGAAAGATAGTCTCACACTAACTTTACATAACTCTCATAATGAAAATATAACTTGTTTTGATTACCATAATACACTCTAGTTCTATCCATGTCATTACAAATGGCAAGACTGCATTCTTTTTGATGGCTGAGTAATATTTCAGAGAAAGATAAATATCATTATTTCACTCATATGTGGAATTTAAGAAAAAAATGATCATAGGGGAAGGGAAGGAAAAATAAAATAAATTGAAAACAGAGAGGGAGAAAACCATAAGAGATTCTTAACTATAGGAAACAAACTGAGGGTCAGCAAAGGGGAGATAGGTAGGGGGATGGGGTAACTGGGTGATGGGCATTAAGGAGGGCACTTGATGTAATGAGCACCGGGTGTTTTTTGCCAGAGATGAATCACTAAATCCTACCTTTAAAACTAATAATACAATATATGTTAACTAACCTGAATTTAAATAAAATCTAAAAAATTAAAAATAAAATATAATTTGTAAATTAATTCAGTAGTATTGAGAAGGCAAAGCCTTAAACTCATAGATGACAAAAGAAGTAAGTCCATCAACTGGAATCTAGGAGGGCTTTATAAAGACAGAATGTTGGGACCAGACTTTTAATGCTAAGAGTTTTCCAGAAGAAAAAGCTAAAGAAAGGCACTTGAGAGGTAGGCACTAACAGACCCAATCCTGGTGGAATAGTGTTAAATGACCCTTCCCAGGGGCACCTTGGAGGCTCAGTCTCTTAAGTGTCTGACTCTTGATTTTGGCTCTGGTCAAACTCTCCTTCAGTCTCCCCACTGGCCATGAAGGCTGCTTAAGATTCTCTCCCTCTGTCCCCATCTCTTTCATTTAAAAAAAGAAAAGAAAAGAAAAGAAAATCCTTCCCACCAGGAGAAAAGGGAGTATTTCTTGGTACTATTCCAAGAACTTTCAGCCTATGAGAGGCTGGTCATAGAGGAGAGCTCCAGGAATTTAAGAAATGTTCTAACACGGTATTCCCTGTTTCAAAGGTGACAGGGTGTGAGAATATCTAAAGACGCTTAATCAGTTTAGAAGGATTTGAGAAAATGAGATTCTGATCACTTTAGCACATTATTCTTTCTCACTTTAAAAAAGCAAATCTTTCAGAAAATTTAAAAAAATGTATATTTTCTTTTTGGAAAATTCAGGACATACTAAAAAATATGAACACAAGAATAAAAACCACATCTGGCTGAATCCTCACAGATCCACCATAAAGTTTTGCTATAGAAACTTTTGTGTAAGTAATGTACAGAATAATATAAAGACAAATAATTATGTAAAGAAAATTCAACAATAAGGCTCATGATATTTTTCTCTAAATCTAATAGGAACATGTTCCTGCATCACTGAATATTCTTGCATGTTATTATTATTTTTTTTTATTTTATTTTTAAAAAGATTTTATTTATTTATTTGACAGACGGAGATCACAAGTAGGCAGAGAGACAGGTAGAGAGAGAGGAAGGGAAGTGGGCTCCCTGCCCAGCAGAGAGCCTGATGTGGGGCTCTTTCCCAGGACCCTGGGATCATGACCTGAGCCGAAGGCAGAGGCTTTAACCCACTGAGCCACCCAGGTGCCCTTCACAGTATTATTTTTAATGGCTGCTCAGTCCTTCATTGTATCAGAATACCACCATTTATTTTAGACAATGTGTTATTATTAGCCATGAAACCTGTCCTTTATTCAACATTATTAGTATAATTGGCATAGCCATGCTTCAAAAGTTTGTGAATCCAAAAATGGCATCATAGGTCATCAATATCCAAACTGGTATCTGTCAGCCCCAACCTGTGGATGGAGGATCCAGGTGTGCCCTCAAAGCAGCTGTACTTTTTGATTGTTCAGTCTCCAGGTCCCTGTGCTCTGTGTCTACAGAACACAGACTGTGTTTGTGTAATTTAGCCTCCTCATGAAACCATCCTCCTGTGTTTGCAGACTGAGTCCCTCAACAATGAGGGACTCCTGGGACCGGTGTCATCTACGGTCATGCTGGCTTGGTGATCCCCACCACATCCAAACCTGCTCTGTGTACCTCTCCTCACTGTGCCAGAGCCCAGACCCTTACAAGTACATTTCTCCTTTGCCAGCCGGCTCCCACCAGATTGTGCTGAAAACGGATGCTGACAGAGCCTAGAAGGAAGACGAGGGACAGAAAACCTGCTCCTTCTCTTTCTCCATGCTGTTGCTGTCCATGTACCACCTCTGCAATGGCTCCTCAGCCATGCAGCAGAAAATGGTTCCTATACCCAGACTCGTTTTCCTCCCAGAGCTTCTAAATCTGTTGCTTCAGTCCTCCTCAGTGACACCAGCACCCTCCAGGCAGTGCCTTTGACTAGAATTAGGGTCCCATGGATTCTCCTCTGAGCCAGGACCATCCTGACATTCCTCTCCCAGTCCTGAGACTCTAAAATTTAATTTCTTCCTTTTGTTTTCTTGGATCTTGGAATAGTAGCTGCTCCCTGTAGTTACAATCCTTGTGTTACCTTAGTAGTCCCTCTTTTTTAGTTTTTCAGTTCCTGTTTAACTAATTACTTATAATAAGCTCTCTTAAAATAAAGGGCATGAACAGATATACTTAAATATTCATGTTCAAGTATGCAATAGCGGGAGCTATTCCTTATGGTATATACATAGTATGGAAAAGCTTCCACCTCTGGCAAAACTTTGTAGAAATTTAGTGAATGAAATAAAGGACATGTAAAAGCAAGTCTAACTTATGGCCAGTACTAAAACAGAAAGTGTTAAGACTTTCTCTATTTCAGGGCATAACATGAGCTCTTCTACCCTCCTTCACGCCAGCTAAGTCTCTCCACATTGACCTCATTCCTTATCCTAAGATTAGTCTCTTTATAGGATGATTGCCAGTGGGAAAGTCTCATATTTCGGAACAAAATCCACTTCCACCCTAAAGTGTGTGCATGC